>PVJA010001128.1:107506-136002 GCA_004027025.1 Myocastor coypus | reverse complement strand
AAAGGGGAAAAGAAAAAAAAAAAGTAATGTTGATTTAGAAAGGTTAATGTTTAATTGTTTGATCTATCTTATATACCTATATGTATTTATCTAAAGTGATCTGATGATGAAAATAGGTAATATAACCATTGTTAAATTTAAACAATAAAAAAATTGAAACTCAAAAAAAGTAATCTAACTAATAAAAATACTAGCATTTACATAATGCCAGTAATTACATCCTTTTTCATTATTTCAAAGAATATTGAAAATTTTAGTCCCAACTTAAAAAAAAAAAAGTCAACTTAAAAATATGCAAGGAAGAACATATAGTTTCAAATTTCATTAAGAGGATACATAAGCTAAATACTTTTTTTTTTTTTTTTTGTCTTTTTTTGAGACAGGGTCTCGCTATGCAGTTGAGGTTGGCCTTGAGCTCACTTTTGTAGCCCAGGCTGGTCTCGAACTCGCACCAATCCTCCTGCCTCAGCCTTGCGAGTGCTGGGATTACAGGTGTGAGCCACCATGCCTGGCTATAAGCTAAATACTTAAAAGGCCACAATTTCCAAGAAAATCTGCTCAATGTTAATAAAATTCAGTCACTTTTGATGTTTCTCCAATGGTTCAAAACATAATAATGATTATACTTATATGCAGGGCTCTAAAAAATCGTAGATTTGCAAGTATACAAATGTTTTTTATATCTATGATTCAAATTACTGAAATTACCATTTCATCAAGAACTTGTTACAACTGCACAACATGACTAACTGTAAATGTGTGAGGCTTATTTTGTTTGGTTTTGTAGTGCTGGGTGTGGAGTCCAGGACCTTTGCACCAAGCTACATTTGCAACCCTTCCTTTTTTCTTTTGAGATAGATTCTTGATAGTCTCTTAAGTCTGCCCAGATGTAATCTTCAGCCTCCAGAGTGCTGGGAGTATAGCTTTGATATGTATATTATAATGGACTAATACTGATGTCTACTGCACAACCGCACATTGGGTACTTGTACACTTGTACTGACCAGCAGCAAGCATGCTCACACCTAAGCAAGGAAGACAGATCAGCCGAGCACCAGACTGTATGTACTGTCTCCTTATGAGGACCCAGCCTGAGGGTGCAAAACTGGCTGCATACACAGACATAGGCAGTGTACTTTTAAGAACTTGTCCTCGGCAACTCCATACCACCACCCGTCACCCCAGTGCCCTGCTAGGATTCCAACACTCCTGAGGCCATATTTAACTGTAAAACCAGCTGTGCATGGTGGCACATACCTGTAATGCCAGTACTCAGCTGGAACAGGAAGATCACCCCATCACCCTGGGCTACCAATAATTTTATGATTTGCATGCAATCTTACAACAACAAATCACCTTTAAATAGATTAATCTTGGCTCAGAATTGTATTTCAAAGTTCATTTGTTTGCTAATAATTCAAAGAAAGCAAGGTAACCCCAACTAGAAACACAATTAGCCCAAACTAGTGGAATACTGACTTAATTGCATTTTATTGGGCTAGTTCTGTCTTCCAAATGCCTTAAAAACCATAAAAACTTTTTTAGACCAAGAGTAGATATGAAAAAGAACTGAAGTCTTCTTGAAGTCTTTTAACCTTCATACCTGTTTGCTCCCCCTAACTCTAATGAGAACACAGCATATTAAAACAGACAATAATGAAATCAACTGGTGTATAAGGTGATGAACTTTAGAAACAACATGCTCTTTCTCTTAACTGGTTCGATGGAAGTGTGTCAAGGACATTTGCCCAGACCTCCACAGGCCTCCCAGCAATGGATGGCACCAGACATGGGTCCCTGTAAATGTACTGTATTGGGTGTCTGGATTGTGCTGTCTTCCTACTGCAAGTGCTGCCTATTTGTGACTTGGTATAATCTTTCTGAGACTGTCCTTGACCTCTGCTTTTCCTCCAGGAACACTTTATCCCACAAAGAATGCTGACTTTCTGCTGCCCTTCAAAAGCTCAGTTTGTCATCAAGGGTCTCTGGCTGGCTGGTGGGGATCTGAATGCCTTTCAACTCAGAGTGTGTGTAGGAACATGAGCCCAGACACCAGTCTCCTGCTCCCAGCATGCACATCTCAGAAGTTAGCAACGCTCTGGGGGATGCTCACTTGCTCTATTGTGAGCCCAAGAGTGCTAACAGTTTCAGCCTCTCACAGCACCAGCCTGCTCCTACCAGGACACAGCTGTGCTCTGCAGTTCTAGGCTTCCCTGTACCTTGAGAGGGTGAGACCAAGGGCAGCTCCCTCCTGCTGCCTTCTCTCAGGGACCACAGTCTGGGCTACCTGGTAGCACCAACATTTACACCCCTGCTTTGTGACCCTGTGCAGGTTTCCACAACAAGGTAGATTTACTCTGGTCCCTGCTACTGTGTCACGACTAAAACCAAAGATATATTCCCTGAAACTTTTTTTTCAATCATATTTTATTGGTACATTTTATTTAGTTTTTATGTATTTAGTACAGGGTTTTACTACACAGATCCGACTCATAGTGGTCCTCCTGTTTTCAGCCTCCCAAGTGCTGGGATTACAGGTGTGTGCCACCACACCCAGTCTCAATTGCCATCTCTGTGTGCCCCCAGGGGTGGGGCTGGCATGCATGCCAGGGATCAAACCCTAGTCCCTGCATCTGCCTAATTAGGTGCTTTAATCCACTGAGCTATCTGGCTGGCCTCATTTTAGATATGCATATATCCTTAAATTTTAAACAGCATTGTTAAAACTAAGTAAGGCATTGTTTACTAGAAGTGATATGGAAGCTACATAAAGATAAAAAGAGCTCAATAAAGCTGGATGTGGTGGCGTATGCCTGTAATCCCAGCACTTGGGAGGCTGAGGCAGAAGGATCAGTGAGAGTTTGAGACCAGCCTGGTCTACAAAAGTGAGCTCAAGGCCAGCCTGAACTGCATAGTGAGACCCTGTCTGAAAAAGACACACACACACACACACACACACACACACACACACACACACACACACACAAAAGCTCAATAAGATAAAATTATAGCCTTCTGACCCAGAGGCAGCCACGGTGGAGGTAATCACACATGGATTTCCTACACTGTCTGTGCTATTTCAGACACAGTAAAAATGGGAGTTTCTATGTTGTGTGTGCTAGGCAGGCACCATCCCATGGGGCTCACCAAGCACATCTAACTCACATCTGGCTGCCATTGGGATTCCCACCACAGGCTCCTGATCAGCAGAGAGAAGTCTGCACTGCACTCCTCACTCAGAGTTGCTTCCCTGCACCATGTGCAAGGGCACTGCCCAGGTACAGCTTGTGTGGCCCACTGCTGGCACCTCTACCTTCAAGAAGCTTGGCAACAGCCTCAGATAAGTATCCGGTAACAACCAAAGCAATCAGGAGAAAACCACTGCCTAAAGGACAGTGGGAGAGCTCCGGGTGATCCGATATGCCCATCCAGAACAAAGAGCCCCACAAAGACTCCACTCAGGACAGTGGCCCAAGGCTGCTGGGGACCTGAGTCCATGCCACTTGGCTTCGAGTTCCAGGAGCTGTTGCCCGGAAACTGCCTTGGGGTAGCTTAGAAAGACTACTGCAATACAAATGCTTGCTCTAGTTGTGGAATGTCCTGGGGACATGAGGTCATCTCCAGTGAGAACTGTCCTGGAGAAAATAATCTCCCCAGCAAGCCTGCAGAAAGGCCAAGAGATTTACTTCCATTATTTTGAGGACCAGCCTAAGTACACAAAGTCTAAATTAGACTAAAAAGCACAATAACTCATGCTTCTCCAGACCTACGGTTATAGCTATAGCTGCCATGAAAATGTTAATGATCCTGTTGCTCTTAAGCCGTGATGCTCAGGATCTAAAGAAGAAGAGAAAGAGCCTGAGGACCCACCCCTCAGCACCATCTCTGTCCAGAAGTCCAGAGGCACTCTGCCCTAGGCTGGGCAAGGGGGCAGGGCTGCCATGCCCTCAGAGTGGCCTTCCTGCATACACTTGGCCCTAGGACCAAGACTGTAGGGCACGGTGTCTTAGGCTAGGCCCCAGTACCTGCAGGTAGAGGCTCTGGGCACTGCCCGTGGCTCCCCTGACACCTACCTGAGGTGCTATAAGAGGATGAGGATGGTGTCCTCCGGGAGAAGCTCTTGACTGCCAGACTCTGCCCTCGCTGTTTTCGCCGCCATGCTGTCCGGCATTTGGAGTCAATGCTCTGTTTGATTCGATACCAGTCAGATTCTGTGATTCCAAATTTATAGAAAAGGTGGCCTGAAAGAACATGTCCCAAATAAAAGCTGTCAGGTAAGCACTGTCATCGTGCCAACTGTCCGGGAGTACCTTGGTGGCTCACTACTCATATTTGTACTATGAACACTCCTGGAAATCCTCTAGAACTCAGCACTCTAGGAAAGTGGACCAGAAAAATCCATTCATTAGAGAAAGTAGCTAGCCAGTTGATACGTGATCTCCCAAGAGGAGACACAAGGGGCCTGGTGGGATGGCTCAGTGGTCTAAAGCCCCTGCTTGGGAAAGCTTAGGCGGCTGCAGGGACCGCGGTTCGATCCCCGGCACCACATGCTGCGCCAGCCCTGTCCTCAGGGCGGGCTGAGCCAGCCATAAAAATGAGTGAATAAACAAACAAAGGTTCTGAAACAAGAATAAAATAAAAATTAAAAAAAAAAAAAAAAAAAAAGGAGACACAAATGCTTACAAGTACTTTCCTTGTATTTAACTTCTCAGTAGCCTGACACTTAATGCCAGGTAGACTGAGGTGTCCACAAGTTTCCCCAACTCTGCACCCCAACTTCCTTTTGCCCTAAACTCATAGACAGCACCTATTATCACAAATGCCTGGGGAGTCAAATCAAGAATCCTAACAGGGAACTCAGATCTGGATATTGAAGATCATAATCCACTTCCCTCTGCTTGCTCATGTCCTCAGGGTCATGTGCCCCTCCATGCCAGCCTGGCCCCATGGCATTGCAGACCATCAATAGCCTTCTCGCACGTGGTCACACTGAGCATTCTGCTCCTATCACACAGAATGTACACTCACTGCCAGGTCTCCCCTTCCCTCAACATGAGGAACTGCGTTTGTTCACACATGTGTATCAGGGACCCAGGCTACCTTCAGCACACAGTAAACACTCAAATATGCATCAACAAATGCTGCTTCTGTTTGGTCTAAAGCCATTCCTCCAATTCCCCTACTTAAGCACCACCAGCAGCATCCAGGGTCACCTCACTCAGCAACAGGAAATTCGAGGGTCTGGGTGCCACCCTGGAGCAAGTGACAGAATGGAGCCACTGTTCATTGCAAGCTTTGCCTGTACTCACTAGTCCACAGGACCCCTTCTTTGTATCAATAGCAGCAGGGGGGAAGAACAGTCATTGTGAGGGTCACAAAACAGCTTCTTCTTCAGCACTGTGTTTCTAGTTAGAGACTTCAATTACACTAATCAACAGGAAAATAAGCAGATGAAATTCAGAATTATAATGATTGAAAGACTGAGCTAGGGCTGGGGAGACAGCTTGATAGAATAAGTGCCTGCCTGGCAAGCACAAGGTACCTGGTTCGACCTCTGATACTGCATGGCCACTGAAACTGGTCATAGTGGTGCATGCCTGTAATCCCAAAGCTGGGAAAGCTGAGACAGGAGGATCACTATGAGTCCACATTTGTAGTGAGACCCTATACAAATAAATAAATTAATTAAATACATCTTTAAAAAATGGCTAAAAATATCTTATTTTATCTACTATAAGTAGTGAGTTTGGATCATCTCCTGACAGTTAAATTACTGCCCAATCCCTAAAAACTGTTCCTAGTGAGGCCAAAATACTCAAAGTAATCAAAACAAAAGAAGGTTTTGGGTTTTTAAGTATAAGTATCAACAGTTTTCATTTTTGAAATACACCTCTTGACTTTTTCTAGGAGCAATACTCTAACAGATTTAATGGAAATAATCATATTTCTGTGCTCTGGATAAACAGGATACTGGGTCTGAGGAGTTGGGCCAATAGCACCAGGCAGTGCAACCATCTGGAGGGTGACAATAGCACCCTTCCTCTCCTTGCAAAGAGGAAACCCATACACAAGTGGCAACTTTGGATTCTGACTTTCAGTCCCCTTTAAAATAATTACCAAATCATCACTCAATCTGCTGAGTGCCTGCCCCATGCTGTGTACAGCTTGAAGTGTGCCTCCCACTGGTCACCAGCTTCAGTGAGAGGACCCACTGCTACCCACAGCAACACAGGTCCTGAACAGCACCTTTTAATGCACATTAAATGGCTCCCGAGGGAAAAGCACCATTACCCACCCTCATGTTGGTTTTGTGGCAGAAGCCAGAGAAAGAAGAAGTGTTGCCAGGCAGGAGAAGAGCGGGCCTCCAATGTACCCAGTCCAGGGGAAGGAAGTGTGCTCACTACCCTCTCTCACCCAGCCTAGTAAGGGCAACATAGGCTGGGACCAGCAGGAGAGGACACTCTGATCTCGCACTCATCTCTGCCCGCCAGATGCCAGCCCTTAACAATCCTGCTACTCTGGCAGGGCGCATGTTGACCTGGCACATGATGGAATTGGGCAAGGAAAGGCCACCACTGCTGACACCTAGGGGCAGCGCTCAGCCACCTAGAGGCAAGGTCTCCACCACTGGGAGGCACGGGCTAGGACAGCCACGCCCTACCTTGTCCCTGACCAGTTTCAGGCTGGTTCCGAAAGCATCTCCTCACCGTTCTCACCAGCCTATGCACTCCCCAGAGTTCACTACTGACAGTGAAGTTCTGGCCACAGAACTAGATCATCTCTGTGACTTAATGAGCCTGGCACAGTGGCCCCAGCAATGCTGGGGGAGAGGGCAGATGAAAGGAATCTCAAGTCTGTGGTGGGTGACATGTTTGGTTTATCAGTCACAAAGGAATGAAGGATATGATTACTGCTAACATAATCTCAAGTTTAAGAAGAAAGTAAAGCAGGAAGCTGGGTGCCAACAATTTATTTCTTGAAACTGCAGACACAATAGATAGCAGCTAGCCCAGAAAAGCCTGAAGAAATTGTGTTTATCTCACCACTTCACTGGGCCCATGCACCTGGGCTCCCACTTTCAATCCAGCCAGTTCTCCTTAGTTGCTCTTGATTCCCACTGCAAGTACCCTGGTTCCCTGCACCTGCAATCCCCACAGAGCATCCCACTGAGGAGGACCTTCACTCTGGGCTCTGGGTCACAGTGCCTGTTGGATATTGGCCCATCTGACCATGCCCTCCCTGGCTCTGCAGACAGACAGGTACTAGGTGGCCCCAAGAGCAGTGCTTGGCCACAGCAGACCCACATCAGCACCATGTGCAGCCTCTGTCCTGCCAGCAAACATGCTCCCCTGACAGAAGGAAGAGTTGGATAAGATATGGCACCTGATTAACCAAGTTCAGCACCCACACTCTGCCTGGGTTGAATAAAGCTCCCCCCCAAATTCAGGTCCTTCCCAGGCCCTTGAAATGCGACCTCCCTGGGATCCAGGGTCTCTCAAGATGTGATTAATTAAGATGAGATCATACTCATGGGCTCTCACTACAGTGGGACTGTTGTTCTTATAAGGAGACACATGGAAAAGATGGCCTTGTGATGATGGGGCAGGTGCGGGAGTGAGGCTTCCATGGAGCCGGGGCACAGAGTAGGGTCATCACAGGAAGCTGGCAAAGGGAAAGCCCCTCAGAGGCCAGATGGCCTGTCAAGACCTGGCCCTTAACCTGAGAGACAGCAAATGGCTATGCTTCTGGCCTCTGGTATGCAGGACTGGGACCCCAGAGGGCCATAAGATGCACCTGAAGGAAGAACACCACTACCCCTCTGTGATCCTTGGAGCTGCTGCTGCTGCCCACTGGACACTGCCTATCAGACACTGCCCACATTTTGGGTTGGGTGAACTTCCAGGGACAACTGTAGCTGTCCACCAGGTCACCTGTGAACACAATTTCTAGTTTGTACAAATGAATCCAACTTCCTCCAAGTGGCAGAGTCCTTGTGGATCTCTCATTCATGTCTATACTCTACACAGAGGCCCTCAAAGGTGTGGCACTGCCATTCTGATGTCATTTTCATTCTGTTTCTGACATATTGCAGAGGACTTGTTCTTCGGCATCATCTAAGCAGGTGCTTACAGAACCACAGAATTAAAAAAAAAAAAAAAAAAGAATCACAAAAACTAAACCTGAGAGAGGGCATTACTTAAAAAAATGTTTCAAGTTTCTCAAAGCTACAACAATGTGCTTACTCTTACACAAGATACACAAACTAGTTAGTTGCCCAAATTTAGAGCAGAAGATTCATCAATCCTTAAGAACTCAATGAAAGTTAACACCCCTAAAAGCAAATGTCTCTCCTTTCAAAAAACCCTTTTCTCCATTTCACAAAGAAAAGTACTTAGTCACAAGACAATTGTATGTTTCAAGATGCAGATCTCTGCCTCCTGAGAAAAAGAGAAAATACTTCTGCTAACAAAAAAGAGAAACTTTTTCCATAATGAGCAAGACTTGCCAAGTAAGACCAGCAATAAACTTCCCGCTACAGCCAGATATGTCACTGTGAGAGTCAAGCAGCAGCAGAGATGGAGGCAGGGGGATGACGGCAGAGGAGGGTTTGCCAGCTCTGCTCTCATTGCTACCCAAGATAAAGCCTTGGGGGTGTGGTCTGTGCATTTGTTTCCTTTTGCATGAGTCAACAGTAAGAATTAACTGAGCCAGATGGAGAAAAGGTAAATAAGCATTTTTAACATTTCAACAATTCCATCATCTGACCACTATTAGCAATGCTCTGACCTGCAAAGGCCTCACTGACACAGGTGGGTCACAATGGTCAGCAGAAGGTAGGGTTTTGCCATAGTTTAGGGGGCTGTACCCTAGCAGAAGGGACCTGTTTTCTTAAAACCTGGAGTCAGAGCTCATCCCTACAAAAACCACAGACTTCCTTGCCTGAGAAACCATGTGGTAACTAATCAAGGTTGACATGAGGCCACAGTCTACATGTGCCCATGCACAATGCCCAACTAGAGCTCCACCACAATGCTCAGGCCACCTGCACCCAAGCTTTCATGTAAATTCTGCTTGCGATCTACAAGTTTCTGACTGTGAGTCATGTACCTCCTGAACAGAAGAGAAACAGATCTCCCAATACACAATATTGATGATGAACTGCATTTTGTCAGGCTGAACCCTGCTCCTGCTGTCAAAGGCCCAGCACTTGCCTGCTGCTATTTGCTCAGCAAATTCTTGCAGGCCCAGCAGTGACTCAGGCTCTCCACAAGTCCCGAAAGCCAGCCACTGCTTCTCTGTCTTCCTAAAGGCAGCCCTGCTGGGGAGCATGAACTGTAAATGGATACGATATCTATCCCAGGCTCTCCTTATACTGCCACCTTGTGGGCAAGTTTTGAAATGTGGGAACCCCACTTCCTCTTGGTGGCTAAACTTAGCACCCAGGTGCGGGGATGGCTCTTGGATGGTTTCCTTCTTTATGCTGTTCTTTCCCTGAACTGGCTAATAAAATGATTGCTAGCTGGGGAATTGAGGCCTTTTGCTCCTACAGAACAACTGGTGGTTCCAGATTCCTGCGGTGTACTCCCTCTTCTTTGTCCCTTGCTCTTTCTTTCCTTTCCCACCATGTGCCATAACCCAGGCAGGAAACTGGAACCCACCGTAGGGTCTCCAATAACTGGTGCCATGGGAAGGAACTCTAATAAGCCCTGCCCATGACACAACCAGGGCTGTGGACACAGCACCTATCAGGCATCTCTGTAGGGCTGGCTGGGGAACACAGAGGTGCTGTCTTAGTTACTTCCTCCTTGCTGATACCTGGGACACAATACCCAAATGCACAAGTTAGAGAAGAGATTATTTAGGCTCACAGAATTTAGAGGTTGCAGCACAGTCAGCTGGCTACAAGGCAGGGAGGCCAGGCAGAGGAGAAATAGCCCATGGCACGGCAGGCCGAAAGCAGATCCATCAGAGGGGAGAAGGGGTCTATATATTCACCTTTCCAGGCCATACACAGCTAGCTCTAAATTCTCAGTGGAGCAAGCCATACCACAGTTATGATCCATCATCACCCAAAGGGGGCATCTAGACACAGACCCTAGAAGCTGGGGTGGTGTGGCAAGCAGGTGTCAATGGCCACAGCCTGGAGAGCACAGCCATAGGCCCAGAGCAGGTGGGGAACACAGATTCAATAAACATTTCATGCCTTCTGAAACCCCGATCATGAAACGTAACTACTGCAGTCAGGAAAACTAAGACCTGTCCCCACTATGTGGGATCAGTACCATCTAGCCAGGGCAGACTAGGCATGACCTTGCCCACCTATACCATATGCTTCTGCTTCTAAATTACCCTGATCACCTCTCCTAGGCACCTCCTGTGCCACTGCCAAAAAAGCCTACCAATTGCAACCTGGTACTGACAGGAGTCCAAGGTAGCTCTCGAACCACAGACAGCTAGCCACTCTGCAGCTGCATGTCTGGACACTTTGTCTTTTCCCCAGAGGAACAGGGACATGCCTCAGGAACAAAGATTATCACCAGAATACAGATGCTCTCATATAGCACCTGTGTCATGCTGCTCACAGGGCCCAGCTTATGTGCCAGAATCTTCCTTTAAGCAAGGTGCCCAC
This sequence comes from Myocastor coypus, assembly GCA_004027025.1. Lineage (NCBI taxonomy): Eukaryota > Metazoa > Chordata > Mammalia > Rodentia > Myocastoridae > Myocastor > Myocastor coypus. Next base: position 125,372 of record PVJA010001128.1, on the reverse strand, counting down.
TGCCTAGGCCACCTGCTCTAACTGCCTGACTCTTGATGCTACACTGGTGTATATCTGACCAGGCCCCATTTCCTCTTTCCACTGTCCCAAAGCACTCCACACTGTGGTGTCTAGTCAAACACTTCATATGGTGACCTGTTACCGAGCAATTCACAGGTCCAAGGCCACATGCACAGGTGGGCCACAGAGGGTCCCTGATCAGGCACAATACAGCAGAGGACAGCAGATATCACCAGCTTGTCCATTGCTTTTGAAGAGTTTTTTAAAATAATTTTTTATTTTATTTATTTATTTTTTTCTTGTTTCAGAACCTTTGTTTATTCACTCATTTTTATGGCTGGCTCAGCCCGTCCCGAGGGCAGGGCTGGCGCAGCATGCGGTGCTGGGGATTGAACCATGGTCCCTGAAGCCGCCCAAGCTTTCCCAAGCAGGCGCTTTAGACCACTGAGCCATCCCGCTGGGCCCCTTGAAGATGTTTTAATGGAACACAGCCACTGCTTGCTTACCTTTGGTCAATCTCAGAGAAGTTGAAGAGAGGCCTAAAATACCCACTACACGGCCCTTGGAAAATGTCTGCAGACACTTCTCTAAGCTTCTCCACTCTTGTATGCCTTGCTGGGGACAGAATCACTGGGCTGACAGCCTGCCTCCTCTGCTTAGGGTCAGCCATACTAGACTGAGTTCCTCAGTAACTTCCAGAACGCTATGCAGTACACAGGACATCCTCAGCCTCAGTCACCATCATTGCCAGATATATAGGGATCTCACTGTTTCTATGAAAAGCTCAGCCCTCACAGGGCATGGATCAGCATTGGAGCGATCGCTAGGGGCAGCCCCGCATCCAACGCCAAGGCCAACTCCAGGTATGCTGAAAAGGTTTAGATTCAGCACCAAGGCTGCTCTCCTTGACTCAGCCTCTGCACCCCCTCCATCCTTGCTCCCTCTCCAGAAGCTACATCGAATGGTTCCTAGAAGCTGCGGGACCCAGGCATGTAGCCCTAGTGTGACTGTCAGGCCAGAGGCACTTAAGCTGAAAGTCCATGTTTCTCCTATATCTTCTTCATGTGTTATCAGTGGGAAAGTATAGTAACCTGAGCATGAGCAAGTGGTGGTCTTCCAATCAGAGAAGCCTTGGGCCTTTCGGTCAGTCTTGAAGGCTCTCCTGGGTTCTAGCACAACTTGGCTAAACCCTTCCCATGATAGGGAAGGCAGGTAACACTGTGTTCATGCCACATGGCTGTTTAGGGGAGCCGTGATTAGCAGGTGACAGCATTCTGCTCCCCTTTCCCAAAAGGGGCCTACACACTACTGAGGCTAACTCTGAAAGTCCCTAAGAAACACTTCCCAAGGATCTTTCTCACTAGGAAAAGTTTCAATGTAGATCCCATATATCACTGCCTGAGCTCTCTGGGTCCCTTGGTCCTGCTAGCCCTGGACACTGGTCCAGACTTAGTTCTCCAAAAACTTGCAGCCCACCCCAGGCAGGAATCAGACTTCACACTTACAGCGGATGCCATAGATGGTGAGTGGGTCAAGCTGTTTCTTTCCATGTTTTCCCTGACCAGACAGGTTGGACACAGCCTGCACCTCACGGTGGAAGAGGTAGTCCAAAAGTGTGAGTGCCATCTTCTCAGCGGTGCGGCAGTTGGTGCTGATGTGCAGCATGTCAGAGGGGATGATGGCACAGCGCACCCTCATCTCGGGGTTGTTCTCGTCACCGAGCCAGGTACCATTGGGGTAATCCTCTGCAAAGAGAAGCAGGAATTCCCTTAAAGGTTTCAAATAAGTGCCCACATTCAAGCATGCTAAAGTGGCCCAGGAAAGACTCATGGCATGACTGCTCAAGCCTGCAGCAGTGTAGGGGCCTTCAACAAACCCAGAGAACTGAAGTCTGATGGAGATCAGAAACCAGCGTGGCTCCCAGGACCAGCCTCTGATCCTGCTAACCCATTGAAGGAGGATGCATGTAACAGACCATACCATGTAAGGACTCTCTGCATTGCACTCAAGACAAGGCTGTCCTCTTCAATCTCTCCAACAATGAGTTCTTTTTCTATCTTGGTAGGGAAAAGGGTTTAGAACACAAACATGGGCACCTTTTGCTTGCTATAGCTTCACCCTGTCTAGACAGGGATGGTGAGCACCTCCTTGGATCTCCTGGGCCATGACTGTAATGGTCACATGAGCACACTTGTCTGGTAGGATACATAAGAGCTCTGTACATTTGTCTCTGCTCTGATCCACACCAACTACAGGTAACACAGAAATTGAGTACTACCTATGTGAGGCAGGTGAGCTTCCTGTTGTCCCACAATAGGGAGTCCCATGGGGACATACTGGCCTCCACACTACTCTCCTCGTCTCATGACTGAGCCCACCTCTGTATCCCAGACTGACTGGTATCCTGTGTTCATCCCTCTCTTCCTATCTTGGCTCACCTGGCAGCACTCATGGAGAGAACTTTCTCAACCCCTCTGCTTGATGTACTCTGATCCTTTTCCATCCTCATGGCTACCAATTTCCTTCCTATGCCACCTCTGGGTCTTGTACCTGAGGGGGAGGCAGTGCCTGGGCACTGCTGGTCTCTAGGACCAGTGGCTCATGTGTCTTGTTCTTGACTACGACTCCAGGCTGTGCCTCATGCAGTAGCCTCTCTCAGGGGTTGACTCACGAGATCACAAGGAGACACAAGGTGAGACCAGAGTCCTGGCTATGCAAACACAGCCTAGTTTGGGGCAGGGCTGAGGGCCAGAAATACTGTTCAGGGCACAGAGGCTGGACTTGTGATGGGAAACAAGTCTGAGTTTTGGAATTCAGTATAAGCGCTGCACAGGAATATTTCTCAGAGACATGGAAGGGGAGAGCAGGTGCTAAGAGGCAGGCACCCTTCTGAAGGTCATCCTGTCCCAATCCTACTCAGCCTGTGCACAAAAACCCAATCTACACCCAGGAGAGCCTCTAACAGGGCTGTGAGAATGTTGCTGGGATGCTAAGACTCTTGATGCTGTGGGACTTAATAGTCTAGCTACTAGCACATTCTAGATAGCTGTGTGCTGGCCACTGGATCTAATGTTCAGAAAAAAATGAAGCCGAGCTCAGGCCAGGCCTCAGTGATATTGAGTGCAGAGGGGGACATCCTGCCCTGTGGCACTCCAGTCATGGTAGGGATCCTCCCTAAAGGTGGAAATGAAACTTAAAACAGAAGACAGTGTCTGTTAACACCAAGCAGCATCTATGGCTGAAATACTTAAAGTTCAGCAGCTCAAGGACCCAGTGGGAAAATACTAGGAGGGGCATGTGCCCCAAGCCATCAGAGGCACCTGGCTCCCCATGAGCAGAAAGAATCAGTGACTGGGAAACTCAGATTCAATTCCCCAAATGCCAAAGACTGCTGTGGCCTTTCCCAGCGATCATAAGAGCACCAAATCCCACCCGCCCAAGCTCTGCCTTTGGAGATGATTCTAAAGTAAACACTGGACAAAAGCCCAGTAGTTGTTTTCCAAACAATGATTCAGTAACATGTCCAAGTGTCACTGAGAACATGCATGAAGAGTGATCCGGACCAGCTGCAATGACAAGAGTACAACCTCCAGGCTGAGCCTTCCCTGACTGACTCAGAATAAATACCAGCTCCTACAGGGCTGCTGTCTGTCAGATACAAAGTCACACAAGCGACAAGACCAGGCATTCAGATGTGAACAGAAAATTTACTGGAGTCATCAAGCAGGCTGGCTGTCTAGTGGACCAAGATAGCAGGGAAGGAAGTGGGGACAAGAGACTTTAGAGGATCTTTTAGGGAGGCTGACTGCTGGCTGGAATAGCCGAAATAGAGCTCATCTTGGCAGGGCTGTCTGTGGTGGACTTCTAATGTTAACAAACAAGAGTTTCTGTGGTTCCTTGCACAGGTCCAAGTCAGGTGGACCTGTTCTGTGGTTTTGAGTTTGGCTCTGTGTGGGGCCAAGGGAGAGTTTGGGGGCAGAGTGCCTGGGAAACCAAGAGGGTGAGTATTTGGGGCAAGGTGCCTGGGAAACTGTTAATCCAGACCTATCACTGTCCCCAACTCATTACTCCTTGGATCCCACAGAGCGGCCAGGCACAGTGGAGATAAAGGCATCCCCATGCTACCACCGTGGCTGCCCCAAACATGTCCAGCTTCAGGCCCTATCTGCAGCAGATGTGCATGCACCTGAACTGAGTGCAACAGACATCAGGTGCCCCAGTACCCCAAAGCCAGCTGCTTCCTGCACTGGGCTCATACAGTGACAAGGCCACACGCCAAGCCACCCTGAGCCTCCTTGGCCTTGTCATTTGGTGTCTGATCCTGGAAGAATGGTTCTCCTTCCTCTTTGTTGCTTCCACGGAGTCTGTCCTCCTCTGTGCCTAAGTCACCTGACGCTGTGCTGTCAGTGGCTTCAATCTTACCTGTGAGAAAGTTGAAGCTTCCAGGAGCTCACGCCTCAGTATGTGTTCCCCGCAGCCCAGCTGCCACCCACATACTTGTTGGCACCGCATCGCCTTCCTCCTCTAGCACCCTCTGTGCATGCAATACAACATGCCTGCAATCCCAGCTACTGAGGCTCGGGCCAGACAGCAAGCTCCAGACTAGACTGAGCAACTTACTGAGACACTGTCTCAAAGAGCGTTAAGAAATAGGGCTGGGCTGGCTGGGACGTAGCTCAGGGGTGGAGTGCCTGCCTACCATACATGATTGTTCAATCCGCCAACTGTCAAAAAGCAAAAGCAAAAAACAAACAAACAAGCAAACAAAAAACCAACCAGTCGATGGCTCAGAGTGTTCCTAACACAGGCAGGGCAAGTATAGAGATCCCATTGCTGGGACTCAGAGGCACAATCTGCTTGATGAATGTAAGTAACCAGCATGAAGGCCACATTCTTGGGCTAGAGCTCCCCTGCCATAGGCATCAGTGTGGAAAGGGAATCGGCTGGAAACACCTACCCTGAGCCCTGCCCCTCTCTGTGGGTCAAAATTCTATCCAGCAAACCTGGCACTCCTCAAGGAAGCCAGGAAGGCTGATTTTGTAGCTGGCTTCCTGTGGTGCAGTCCTGAAGGGCAACACCACTCACTGAGCTCTGTGGCTATGGAGAAATATTGGAGTATAGACATAGATAGGCCTGGATAGAACAGCCTGCTCTGTTGGGGAGAAGGGTTTCCTTGGCTTGGATTTCCACCCCTCTGAGATTGAGGCATCTGCTGAAATCAATGACCTTGATCAAGGTCCCGGTGAAAGTAAGAGGCAGTTTAACCCAGAAGCAGAGCTCTCACTTAAACCAAGGTGTGGTATGCTAAGAATAGGGAGACTCAGGCACTCCCAGAGCCCTCCTCTTAACCAGCTTCCATCCTCAGCCCTTCCTAACTTGAGGACACATTCTCTGTATGAATCGGAAGCATTGCTTCGCATCTGCTTGCTGACAGGAAGTGCTAGATCACCGAACTTTCTGTACATTCAAGATTTCCTTTAGAAAAAAGAATGATTAGAAATTCCAGGATAGCCTGCACAGGAAGGAAGACACCCACAAAGAATGATTAGAAATCCCAGGATAGCCTGCACAGGAAGGAAGACACCCGCAAAGAACAAGTAGAAATCCCAGGGTAGCCTGCACAGGAAGACACCCGCATATCCAGGTCACATGTCCTCACCAGGGAGTGGCAGCTGCACTGCTTCCCCACGTGTGCTCAGTCCTGACTCCGACCTAGATGGGAAGGGTAGGGGACACAGGCTAGAACCCATATTCTCACTAAAGTAATAAATTGTGCCTTTTACTCAGGAAACAAGAAGTGCCTATCCACCTTGCGGTAACTCTGCAAGATCTATCTAACTGTGTGTCTGAAACAACAGATTCTAGTAATGTTTTGTTGAGACAAAGTCTCACTATGTAGTTCAGGCTGGCCTTGAGCTCAGAGGGATCCTCCTACCTCAGCCTCTCAAGTACTCAGATTACAGGTGTGTGCTGCCACACCTGACCTCTAATGTTTCATTTAAAAGTGCAAGGAAAAATAAACTTACTTTCTCTCCCAATCATTTAATCTTTAAGGAAACTGTCCCTTTTGAAAACTATTAAAATGAAAAACTTAAGAGCAATATGTGGGATTTTCTTGCCACTACCACAGTTCAGAATGCAAGGAGATGCTTTGAACAAGTCTATTTTAAATTCCAGGAAGACAAAATGGGATAGGAAAAAGCACTAAAACAACAATGCCACCACCTTCCAGGGCAAGCCAAAGGTAAGTGAAAAAGAACTCCCTCTCACTACTCATAGGGAGGGAAGAGAAAAGGAGGAACAGCTTCAAGCCCTGAAGGAAGTCCCCTTCCCTGATGTGGGCAGGACCACTGAAGTCTCCCCGTCTTCATGGCAAAGCCCATTCCCACACATGTGAATCACTATGTACATCAAGGACAAACCAATTCGACCAACACAAGCAGATGCAACGGGCAGTCTCAAAGGTCACCACTAGCTTGCCCTAGTCAGATGCCCTGGAAATTGTGCTGATCTCAGAGATGTGGTCCCCAGGAACAAACACTTCAGACGAGCCAAGCATGTGGGGAAAAACGTCTGTGGTCCAGAGGTACTAGGAGCTCTGTCATAGCCCAGACTTCCTCGGTGCTCACTCAGTATGCTTATCACTTGCAAGTTTCCTAAGCTGCCCCTGAGTTTCCATATGTCAGAATGTCGTAATTGTGGGAGTCACTCAGGATTCACTGCTCTCTAGGCAGAGGACACTGAACAAACGAAAAGAAGGCAAGACTGAAACTGGCTGAGGGCTTCCTGGCTGTCCAAAGAATTGACACATAAGGTCAGTTTCACAACAAAGCAAACACTGGATGAGGTCAAGGCCTCAAGGTCCAGCTTGTTTTTTGTTTTTTGGTCTTTTTGAGGCAGGGTTCCACCATGCAGTTCAGGGTGTCCTTGAACTCACTTTGCAGCCTAGGCTGGCCTTAAACTCTCAATGATCCTCCTGCCTCAGCCTCCTGAGTGCTGGGACTACAGGCCCGTGCAACCATGCCCAGCACTTCAGGCAAGTTTGCAGAATAGATGCATGCTCACATGTAAGTCTCAGGTAATATGCTATCAAAAATTAGTTTTCATCCAGGCTTTGTAAAGCCTGCCCATGCTGCTTACCAATGTCAAAGGCAACAAACTGCATAAAAAGAGAAAAGTAGTTCAAAAACCAAATGGCACTCAGAATATAGTTACAAAATAAGAAACTGAAGGTTGGTGCCCCACTGCCTTTCAGGCTATATTATACACATAGCACAGGCCAAAGTGTTTCCCCCATCAGCATATAGCCTAATAACTACAAGAGAGACACTTCTTTGTGACTTGTGCTATTACATGCCCCACAAAAACATCCTGCTGAGGCCCTACAGGTCCCCACAGCCCAGGTGAGAACTGGCCACACGCAGCCAGGCTGGTATTATGTCACACACACATGACACTTTGGCACAACCTTATGCACATGTGGAAGGGTGAACACCACAAATACCTGGGTAGGTAATGGAACCAGGAAGATTAGCCTGGAAGGAAAGGACATGTCAGAACTGAGTGAAGGTTGCATGTCAGAGCAGTGTTGGGAGCCAGGTCGGTGTTCAAGTGCAATTTTATAATTATGTGACATAGAATTTGAGAATTTTAGAAATCTATTATCAGATTTCTACAAATCACAAATTATAGAAATGTCAACTTATGTATAGGATATTTCATCTCTTTTATTTATTTATTTATTTTTATTTTTTTTGTGGGGGATATGGGCTACTTTACTTTCGCTTTGTTGGTTTTTGGTTTAGAATAGGCAGTTTCAGATCAACAATTCTATTATAAAGACTTTACCACTAATGTGCAAGCATTTTTGTTTTTACAGTGAAAAACTAATTAACTATTAGCAAAAGGACTGCAGCATCCTGGCCCATGTGGTCAATTTATAAGTAGGGTCCAATCAAGCATCTGTCATTAGACTGGCTCTCTGCAGCAGTCACCTCCTGTGACCCATTTGGTCACAGCGATGCTGATAGCTCAAATAAAGGTCAAAGTCTCAAGCAGGACTAAGACCCTGCCCTGGTACACCTCCTGTCTCAGTGGGTAAGGACTTTTTAAAAGGCTGGCTCAGTAACAGAAATAAAGTAGCTAAAATGTATCAGGATAGGATCAGTTGCACCTATTATCTACCTGTAATCCCAGGACTCAGGAGGCTGAGGCAGGAGAATTTGAGTTCAAGGCCAGCCTAGGCTACAAAGTGAGCTCAAGGCCAGCTTGAACTGCACAGTGAGACCCTGTCTCAAAAAGACAAATAACAAAAATCAACGATGGGATCTCTTAATTAGGGGATTTAATTAAATTTGTAATAAAGGGTTTAAATTATTGCTATGTGGGAATTTGATAATTCCTGCAAGACTTGACTAACCCTACATATAAAAAGATGAGTGCTTACTTGTACCAGGGAAGAACTACACTTCAGTTGTAATGGGATTGGTGCATTGGGCCTGAGCTGTGGATTAGCACTGCCCCACACTCGGTGCTCACACACCACCACAGGACAAGCATGGGAACTAAGTTCACAGTACACACTCCAAACAAACAGAGATGATATTCTTTCTCATTTGAATGATGCTCACATTACTAACAAATGAAATGCCCAAGTAAAAACTAGCATAAAACAAAGTGGCAATGTTTGTGGTATAATAAATGGACTCACAATAATTTAAAACAGTAATTCTTAAAAACTACTTTGAAATCCATGATCCTCTAAGACTTCAAGCATTCCAATGTTTACAGAAGAAGACAAGAACAATCTGTCCACTTGCAGTGCCTGGCTCTTATCAGGCACTAAGAAGGCTAAATACAAAGGCAAGTCCATTACCCCAAAGCATACTGTAGCCCAGTGCTTCTCTAAGCTCATCCCTTCCTGCTGAGCAGTAGGACTACCTGCTGGGATGGCTGGCCTGCACCCCAGCACACACGGAGGGTGATCAGAGGCTGCTTTACAGCACCAGGCTGACATACAAGATGTCCCACACTGACTATCTCTCCAGCATTCAAATACATAGATCATTTAAAAATGGGACTTTCTATATCTAATCATCCCTAGACCCTGTGGCAATGCAATGGCTCAGGCCAGTATGACATTCACACTGGCACACTGCTGCGTGCATATTGCCAAGGACAGTGGGGAAGATGTCTTCTTGAAATAAAGTGAGAAAATACAATACTTCTGAATTAAGACCTGTTCTTCAAAATGAAATTAAATCTTAAATTAGAAAAGTATCTCTAGTCAGCCCTTGAGGGGCTTGTGGGTTAGCTCAGTTGTTTAAAGCACCTGCTTAAGCAAACTCAGTCAGGCACAAGGGACCACAGTTCAATCCCCAGCTCTACAAGCTCCACCAGACCCATTCTTAAGGCAGCCTGAGCTAGATGGGGTGAAAAAAATCTTTCTAGTCGGCCCTGATCCTAACCTCGTGCTGCATATATGTCAAAGTCATCCTGGTGAAAACAATCAACTTTCAGCACAGTCACAAAACTGCTAGAAACCTCTGCTAGAAAAGCATGTCTTAGCCAGACGTGGTGGCGCAAGCCTGTAATCCCAGCACTTGGGAGGCTGAGGCAGGAGGATTGGTGCAAGTTCGAGACCAGACTGGGCTACAAAAGTGAGCTCAAGGCCAGTCTGAACTACATAGCAAAACCCTGTCTCTAAAAGACCAAAAAAAAAAAAAAAAGCATGCCTTATTCTGGGATGCTGAGGTAGGAGGATCACAAGTTTAAGCTCAGCCTAGACAACATCATGACTTAGCAAGATCCTGTCTCAAAATAAGTAAAGGTCTGGAGACACAGCTCAGTATAAAGACTCCTGGGTTTAACGCTTGGTATGGGAAAACATGAAGAAGTAGCAATAGCAGCAGCAGCATATCTTACACAGAGCACCATCTGCCATTCAGATACAAAGAAAAACTGTACTTCTTACTTATGGTATTAATGACACCAAGTACACCGTAAATGTCACTCCTTTTTCTAAATCCATTTTGGCTCTAGTCTGGTGTTTCCCCAGGGGAATATACTTCACACTGATCGTAGTATGAGACAAAATTTTAAATGAATTTTTTTTTTAATGATAATCAATCCCAGACTCTTTAATATTAAGTGCTTGGTTCATTTGCCACCTTACTTTACACTGAATGAACATCAGGCCTCAGGGGCTAAGCAGTGCATGGCATATGCATGAAATCCACGGAGAGGGGCAGAAGTGACTTGGTCCTCTCTACTGTGCTGCAGTGTGACCCACACTCAACTCAGAATCATTACCGACAGGATCAGTAGCATGCCTCTACCTTCTTCTCTTCAAATCTAGTGTCAAAGACTAGTTGCCCTGCCGGGCATGGTGGCACATTCTTGTAATCCCAGTACTCAGGAGGCTGAGGCAGTAGGACTGCTGCAAGTTCAAGGCTAGCCTAGGCTACATAGTCAGCTCATGGATAGCTTGAACTATACAGCAAGATCCTATCTCACAAAGAAAGAATCAGTTGTCCTGATTTTGCAACTCATTTATACATAAACCCTGGCAAATAAACATTCACCATAGAGTCATTTACAACAACCAAAAAGTGAAAATAGTCCAAAGGTCATCAACAGATGATAAACAGAATGTAGCCTCTGGCCCCACAGTGGTTACCATTCAGCTATGACAGAGATGGGGTGCTGATGGCTTTCCCTACCTCGGGGCTCCCAGGACCCTCAGTGGGAGCCCAGGGAAGACAGACAGACCCTCACACCAACCACATCCATCTCTCCCTGTAGACTACTGTTGGAAGAGACAGGGCAATTTATGCCATGGGCCTGAGGCAAATTATACTCCCTAAGCCCAGCAAGCATTCTCTTATCTGGGGAAAACCAAAGATTTGCTGTCATAAGGTGTAAACCTGGTTGGAGTGCAATGACGAAAGGTTCCAAGGGATGGTCAATAGTTCAGTGGATTAAAGCGCCTGCAAGCAGGCCTCGGGGTCAGGCCTGCCAGTGCTCCACCCCTGAGGCATACTGAGATGGAATTAAGACTGGATGAGGTGGCACAACTATAATCCCTGTACTTGGGAGGCTGTAAATAGGCGGATCATTACAAGTCCACAAGTCCAATCTAGTAGTGAGACTCTGAAAATCCTATAGACCCTTCCCTAAAATACAAAAAAAAAAAAAAAAAAAAGAAAGAAAGAAAGAAAGGTTCCAACTGCTACCACCAGAAAGTAACCAAGATACAGCTAAAGAGATAAAAGCAGCGTGGCATGGGCAACTCAGCAAGACTATCTCAAAAGAAAAAATTAAAAATGGATGAGGATACAGATTGGTATGAATATTCTGAGTTTAATCACCAGTACCATTTAAAAAAAAAAAGAAAAAGAAAAAAAAGAAAGGAAATGGATCTGGAGATGGAAGCACAAGTCTATATTAGTGTGAAAAGGTTCCTATTCTGTAGGTGGGAAAGTGAGTTATGAAATACTAGTGTACAACTAACACAGAAGAGATGGAGGCTGTAACCTCCAAAGGGTGGGATTTCAAGTTATGGTAACTTTCTTCATCATTTCCATATTTTCCTTAATTTATGCACACCACTTCCCTAAAGAGTGAACACAAAGCTTTGCCTTGGCTGTGCTGGCCAGGCATGAAGTCTGCTGGAGACGCACCTTCTGAGTTCAAGGTGATGAGTGTGACGTTGCTCCCGATGTTCTGGCTCCCAGGCTGGCCACAGTTGGACACCGAGTCACTGGCCTCTGACCCACTCTCCCCATCTTCATTGTGGCTGTCATCTTGACCAGGCACCTTCACCACAATGGTGTTCTGCCGCCGCCCAGGAACAGCACTGAGAGGAGAAAAGCGCATGGTCCACACTGTGAGAGTGACAGGGACGACCACGAGCCCTGCCTCATTCAGTCCTGGGCCTGGGCCTGCCCCCAACTTGGTCTGGGCACAGACCACAGACAAATGCATCTCCCTACACAGCTCTTTCTACAGAAACTGACATCCCCTGAATGCAGAAACAGTTCGGGGCTGGAAAAGATGGTGTAAAATAAAACAAACATTTAAAGAAAATATTTATATCACTAAAGAAGTCATATCATAACTCACTAAGCCCTGGCCTAGAACACTACTTCCTGCCTTCAGAGGCGAGCCTGTAAAGTGCTGACTCGAGCAGCCATCGTGAGGGCTATGTCAAGGGAAAGACTGTAGACAGGGAGTCCAGATCCCAGATCACTCCATCCCTCCTGCCAGACACCCAGAGGTGACTCAGCCTCCAAAAAATGCAATCGCACTCCCAACTATTCCCACAGACACACCACGGAGTGGGCTTCCATGGCCAATCAAGAATTTCGGGAATCCTCAGTTGCTATTCTCAGAGCAGGGAAGCTATTCTCAGACCACACAGCTTGCTATAGTGTGCAGGGAGCAAAGACATTCAGAGGCCATGACCTGCCTTCCAAGTAACTCTGATGGTGTGCGAGGCATCCCACGAGAAGAGGAAGCATGAGTGCCCATCAGTGGAGTCCAACAGGCATGCTAAGCCATGGCTACCCCAGGAGGGTGCTGCATTTGTGTTTTCTGGACTCAAATCCAGAGGACAATCTCTGAGCTGGCTTCTGTGCTCGTAAACTGACTCTCTGCCCTCAACACCACCCATGACAGGCACATCTTCCCTCTAGCGGCTAGCCAGCCTCAGGGACCCTGCACCCTGCCTGCCACCCACAGATCAGGACTGAGACTACTGCTGTCGGCTGGAGAGCCTGACTAAGATGAGAAACCTAGACAAAGCTGGAGGAGCAACAGTCTGCAGAAGAGATGGAGAAAAGGCAAAACAGGACTTTATGAAGATACGTAGTAACAGAAAGCAACAAAACCCTCAGGGAACATGCAGCCCAGACAGTGGACAGGGTCCCTTGCAGCACGCTTCCCGACGCAAAGAGTATCCATTCCCATTTCTGACCAACTGTCCATCCAACATATCCCAAAAGAAAATGTGAATGGAAACCATAAATTCAGCATGCCTAAGTCCCAGAGCAAGCCTGAAGAGGGTGGTTGTAGCCTGACATGCTGCTACAGGGATGGACAGATATGACTGACCAGGGGCCACTGTGAAAGTGTACTGCCATCTCCTGTGCCATGTCAGTCTCGCAGACATCCCCTTTTACAATGCCCTCTCTGTGCCAGGCCGCAATGTACCATACTGTACCCTCCCCAACTTCTCAGAGCTGTGGCTGTGCCTGCTAGCATCAACCCTGCCACCAGAGAGGTGGACCATGTGCTCATGTTGTGACCTGGCTTGGGACAGGACTTATTCTCATCACAGTGGCAGGGAAAGGTGAGGTGGTGTGTAGCTACTGACTTGCTAATGATATTTTCCAGGGAATCCGGTGCCCTGCTGCTCAAGGGGTCTTCCATCTTGGCTACAATGGCGTTCTGCCGATCATTGTTGAGTATTACTGTAGTCTGGGGGACGACGCTATAGAACAAAAGAATCACAAGAAAAAGAAGACCTTGAAACAACAACATTCATTGTCAGATCAATCAGAGTCATTCAATACAGTCAGCTCCCAGTTGCCTGCACCCAGGAAGCTGGCCAGTCTTAGACTGGTGGATTAGGGTCCTTTACAAGGCAGCTTAAATTCTAATTGTTGACATTTTGAGTTCTTACAACTGCACAAGGTGGGAAAGTTGAGTTGAGGACATCTAGTTTATGAGGTACAGGCCAAGGCACCCCAAGCTGTCATCTGCAGCAGTAGGTCTGTTTGAAAACCAACTTCCCTGACCCTCAGCCCCTCCTAACCAATATCAAGGCAACAAAGGCTCAGGGTGCCAGTCTGGCAGTATCCTGCATTCAGTACTTTGGAGAGCCAGCCCACCCAGCATTCTATAAAGTGCAGAGATCACACCAAAGGCCCCAAAGCTTTGCCCATGGGAACAAAACTGCCGTTTAGAGGAAGCATTAATTTGTATAAACAGGCAGGGCTAAGGCAGCTGATTCTCAACCATAGCTCATTCACAGTTTCCTATCAGTCATTTGTTAAACCCTTAGCATTTATGGTCACCAGAATTTCTGGAGTATGCTTTGCAGTGAGAGGCTAGGGCAAAAGGAACCAGTAGCCAAAACACAAAGTTGCATTATCTGAGAAGAAAGTGAAAGACTGTTTTTCTGTGATCTACACATGTGAAAAATCCAGCCCCGTATGGCAGCTACAGGACTGCAATTGCCCGTACCAGTTGGAAGAGCAAAAACAGCACCTGCACATTAAAATCCATTCTACCACAGCTGACTTTCCAAAGTGAAAGTGTAATCAAACACAGGTCTCAGGCATTGGTTTTTTTTCCCCATCATTCAACTGGTTCTTTGGTGACATCTATCAACATCAAATTTAGTAAAAAATAGTTTCTCAGAAGTTAGGTAACTCCCATTTTCACCTTAAGGAAGAAGTAGTTGTGGGGGAGGGGGAAGAATGAAGTAGCTAGAATGTGAATGTAGCTCTGTAGTAAAACACTTTCCTACCATACACAAGGCCTGGGCTCCATTCTCAGCATGGCCAAAAAATAAAAAATAAAAAGAATAAAAGGTAAGTTACCTAAGGATTGATTCAGAAAGAGTGTCACAATATTGTTAAGTGGCAAAAATTAATAAATAGATGTAGCTGTGCATGAGTGCATGTGAGTGTTTCTGGAAGCATTTTCAGGAAAGCAGAATAAATTATACAGCTGCTGTTACTTTCCTGTAGGACTGGTACTTCCTTTCCCTGTCACATGCACCAGAGACTCAAGGATGTCAGTCCATCTCATTTTCACATGTCACTTTCTGGGATACCTGAGCTCAGCTACAAAGCCCTAGGCCTGGAACACTGAACTGGGTGAGTAATGCCACTTGCCAATGAAATTAAAGCCCTCAATGGTCTGCTTAAGCCCATCAGAGGGAGCTCTGCCTAGGTAGGCCTGACCTCCGTAGGTAAGCACTTAGAGGGAGAACTCCCATCTGTGGGGTGCAGCCTGCTGTGTCTCCCTTGCAGCCCCTGCCCCAGACTCCACCTACCCCAGCTCCTCACCACTGTGAATGCTACTTCCTCAGAGATGCTCCTTCCAGGGCTAGTGCTTATGCTTACCTCCCACAGAGCAGACACATGTGCATACACATGCAGCCCTTTAGCTGGTTCTGACTGAACCCTAATTTGTGTTTTAAAGTAATAGCAGAACAGTACAGCACATCATGAGCCCTGCCCCAGTGGTGATACCCTGTGTGCGCTGTACCTCTGCAGCAAGAGAACAAAACAATAGCTTGGAGGAGCATGCAGGCTGAGCAGCTGCCCCATCTCCTTTGTATACACATGGGCACAGACAGTGTGTGCCTGTGTGGTCCTGGGCAGCTGGGACTCATGCACAGGTCTGTGCAGCTGCAACCCTCAGAGTCACCCTTAGCGCCACACCCAGCCTTGCCCTACCCAGAAGGTGAACCAGCCTTCTGTTCTCCACCTCCACAACTTGATCTTGGAGAACGTGAGCCTTCTAGCGGGCTGTGTGCCCTCTGCAGAATGACCTGGGAGCTATTTGGTAGTGCACATCAGTACTGTTTCCACAGAATGGGACACTGGTTTATCTCACCACCTATTCACCAAAGGGCACCTCACTGGTTTGACCATTACAAACACAATCACTGTTAGCTTCTGGGTGCAGATCTGTCCACTGAGATAAATGAGTTCCAAGGGCCCTGGCTGTTGCTCTGGGGCTGCTTCCTATCCCACCAGTGATGGCGCCCTCCAGCTCTCCATACCCTCACCCACATGGCACTGGGCCACTTCTCCTCTGAGGCTAGGACAGGACATTTAGATCTTATTTGAGTCCTGAGCAACAAGCATCAGTGGCTCACAACGCTGAGTAGCTGGCATGTACTATGCATCATCACAGCTCCTTGCTGGTGATAGCTGGCTTGGGATCTGCCCAATTTCTGGTGGACAGGTGCATTTGAGAGTCCTCCTTTTTCTAATGGCTGTGTGCTGACAAGTGTCTTCTCCCCATCCCAGTGTGTCTCACTCCAAGCCTTATTCTAAGCCTGAAAGACCTTCTATGCTTTTACCACAATGCTATAGTTTCACCTTTAGATATATGATCCCTTCCAAGTTAATTTCATACAAAGTGGGTTCTATTTGGGGCCGGTGAGATGGCTCAGTGGTCTAAAGCACCTGCTTAGGCAACCACAGAGATCAAAGTTCGACCCCTGGCACCACACGCTGTACCAGCCCCACTCCCAGGGCGGGCTGAGCCAGCCATAATTAAAAAAAAAAAAAAAGTTCAAAGTGGGTTCCATTGAGGTTCCCTTTCTTGCTTTCCTACAAGGTCTGGCTACATCCATTCCAGCTGCTAAGAGCTGTCCTTCCTCACCAAGCTGCTTCTAGAAAGGTCAGCTGGGCATATGAGTTAGTGGGTTCTCTGGTTTGTCCCTCTAGCTAGTTAACTATTCTCTATTGCCTTGCACTTTTAAAAGTCTTTCTTAAGATTTGAACCTATTCTTATCTTCTTTGGCCTTCAATGTATCCCCTACACAAGAGGGTCATCTGTCTGCATTGTCCAAAGATGAATCCTAAGTGCTAAGGACACAGTGAAAGAATTCTATCTTCAACCGTGAGTGAATTAAAAAAATAAGCTCCTGATGAAACTGAATATTTCTCAATACCAAGGTTCTCACGCCAAAAGAAAAACAACTGAGAATTGTGACCAGAGCAGAAGCTTAGGACACAATGCCCTCTGGGCAGGAGCATGAATCAATATCCACAAGAAACTGAGCTGAAGGAGACCCCAAATCCTGTGGGCTTCCTGGGCACGCTAGCCCCCAGAAGCTGCCCCATCAGGCACTTAGGCATGATAGGCAGTGATGCCGCCAGTTTCTCAAATATTAGAGTCCCTGAAGGCTTACTATCTCTCCAGCTCACTATGTCTCCCAAGCTCTGGAGAAGATGCTGTTTAGCGGTCTTCCCAGGGACCCGTGATGGAGCCTGCAATGGAAGCAAGGTGCTCTTGGGTGCCTCACTGTGGAACTTCATGTCAGCTACTGCCTCTCAGTATATTTTAATTGCATACTTTGATGGGTTTCAAACATGTGGCCTTCACCTTTCAAAGCAGGCATGCAGATATCTCCCAAGCCAGGCTTATAAAGTGACCTCAGCTCCTCCTGAATTCCAAGCATTTCTTTGTCTCAAAGTTGTGAGCACCTGTGCTGCTTCCTGTCTGCAATCCTCCCCGACCTTGTTGGGGTAGAACTCAGTGTATCACATGTGCTTACCCGAGCTCCCTACTCCTGAGCTATGTCCCCAGCCCTGCCTCCTCTGCTCATCATA
This sequence comes from Myocastor coypus, assembly GCA_004027025.1. Lineage (NCBI taxonomy): Eukaryota > Metazoa > Chordata > Mammalia > Rodentia > Myocastoridae > Myocastor > Myocastor coypus. The sequence continues at coordinate 108,012 of PVJA010001128.1, read as the reverse complement.
TTCACAGGGGAGACACCAGCTGTACCCCACGTGTCACTGCAAAGCCAGGAATACCTGCCAGTCTCAGAATTTCAAGCATGGAGGAAGGAGGCAGACGAATAACACATCAGGCATCTGAAGTCAGCCAGAGCACCTGCAGCAACAAGGCCGGTACCACATACTGTCCCTTCATAGGCATAGGCTGGCACTACCCATTATGTACTGCCAGGAAGTACAAGACAGACATAACTGGTCAGGTAGGCCTGGAAGAGGACACAACCCCAAGGCCTTGCAGGATGGAAGACACCGGGCATCAAAGCCACACAGGCCAGTGAGGAGAACATTAATGGTGTCCTGGGGGCACAAGGAGGCATTGCCACTATCAGTGTACATCTAGAGCCTCTGCTGCCACTGTGTCATGCCAAGGAACCAAACACAGATAAACCTTGTTCTAAACACTGTGTACTAAAAAAAAAAAAAAAAAAAAAAAAAAAAAAAAAAAAAAAAAAAAAAAAAAAAAAAAAAAA
>PVJA010001128.1:0-107406 GCA_004027025.1 Myocastor coypus | reverse complement strand
TGCTTAGGCAGACTCAGGAGCTGCTGTTCTGGCCCCATCCCTGGGCATACTAAGACAGTACACCTGTAATCCCAGAGCTTGGGAGAGTGAAAAAATAGAAAGGATCACTACAAGTGAGTCTCATCTGTGTAGCGAGACTCCGTAGTCTATGCACTAAATACATAAAAAATAAAAATACTCTCTACTGCCTGTAAGTTAAAAATTAAAAATTCCTAAAAACTAGAATTTAAAAAAAATGCTTCAGGGTAAGAATAAATTTACAGTAAAATTTTCTTTTCAATGTCTAATGAGAGATACAAAATTATCATAGAAAACCACCAACCCAAATGGCCAATTGCATCAAAGAAAGGAGAATAACACTGTGGATGTAACAAATCTCGAACACAGGCCATAGGAGAAAGGCTTCCAGGACCAACCAGCCCAACAAGGCCCAGGACCCAGCTTGTCAGGAGCTATGGGGCATGCCAACAGAACCCTTGAGTTTTTTCCTTGGCGTCCCAGTGCAGAAGAACGAGTCACTTACAGCACATACTTCTCCTTCCTTCCCCTTTCTTCTTTTCCCCCTATTCCCCTGCCTCACCCTTCTCCTCAGAGCAGGGACCATGCTCAAGAGGTCAGTGCCTCCCCTCTGGGGCTCCTTCCCCAACCCACAACCCTCTTTACCCATTGGGACAACATGGGACAGATTTCAACAGCCAGATGCCCAGAGGAGAATTTCTCATTCATCAAAAACAAGGAGGAGCTGGGCGTGGTGGTGCACGCCTGTAATCCCAGCACTCGGGAGGCTGAGGCAGGAGGATCAGTGCAAGTTTGAGACCAGCCTGAGCTACAAAAGTGAGCTCAAGGCCAGCCTGAACTGCATAACAAGACCCTGTCTCAAAAAGACAAAAACAAACAAACAAACAAAAAACAAGGAGGGGCAGGGGAGATAACTCAGTAGAATAAGCACTTGCCTGGCAAGTGCAAGGGCTTGAATTCAATCCCTGGTTGGGGTGCGGGGGAGAACCCAAGGAAAATCTGAACAACTGGCGCAGATCAGTGATGACTACAGGACTTAGAGCCTAAATGCCACATGGACCTATAAACATATAAAAAATACTATGGGCCAGGTGTGGTGGGCAAACCTGTATTCCCAAGACTTGGGAGGCTGAGGCAGGAAGATTACAAGTTTAAGGTCACCCTGGGCTACCTAGTACCTTTCTCAATAAAAAGATACTATTAGAATACTATGATATATAGGAAACACAACACCTACACAGCAAAAACGTCACAGAACATGGAGTGAAGAAGAACTGTCCTAGCCTGAGAAAGAGCAACATGAACAACACAGAGCCAGCTCACACTTGCTGCTGAAAGGCTAGAGGCCTTGCCTGGAGATCAGGAGTGAGAAGGTACTTTAAAGGTGAAGAGACATTAAAAGGAGGCCAATATGGAAACTTGACAGAAAGAAATAAAACTATTAGTCATGTACATTTTCTTAAAATCTTATGGGAAGACTGGGTATGGTGGAATGCATCTGTAATCCCCACACCTGGGAGGCTGAACACTAGAGAGTCATTCTAAGAGTTCCATCTACTATGCAGTGAGACCCTATAGACCCTGTACTAAATATATAAAAAATAAATAAAAATAAAATCCTACAGGACAGCCACTAAAATAAGTGAACGTGGAGGCCAGGATGTAGCTCAGGGTAGAGTACATGCCTAGCATGTAGGAGGCCATGGGTTCAATCACAAGCACTTAAAAAACCACAGCAAAGGGCCCAGCAGGATGACTCAGTGGTCTAAAGCACCGGCTTAGGAAAGCTTAGGTGGCTCCAGGGACCGCAGTTCGACTCCCAGCACCACATGCTGCGCCAGCCCTGCCCTCAGGGCAGGCTGAGCTGGCCATAAAAATAAATAAACAAACAAAAAATTCTGAAACAATAAAAAAAAAAAAACCACACACAGCAAAGGTAGAAATGATCCATGGACGCTGGAGACTGAAGCTTACAGTTAATCCCAGGGTTGGTCACCTCCATGAGTAAAGCTGCTTAAGAGATTGGCGTCATAAAGTATGCACAGAAGCTATATTCCAACGATGGTGGAATGGTGCTGACAAATTAAAATGTGTCTTCCTAAGGAAGCACACCACACTCATGGGTCAGGAGTCCACTCCTCCAGAGTGACCTGGAATTCACACAGCCGTCAATGAGGTTAAGGGAATAGGGTAGGACTTGGGGTAGACCTTAAGCAGGGTCCAGTGCCAGCTCTGGGTGCTAGGCCGCATCTCTCTATCACTGGATGATGTCAGCAGCTCCCCAGGGAGTGTGCTCGCAAGCTGTCTACTACCTTTGGTTGGTACTTGGCTCTTGACATGCATAGGGCATCACAATGAGGTCACCCAAAGAATACAGCTGTACAAGGCCATACAGACTGGTCAGGGAGAGAAGTCATAAAGTTCGATGGAAGCAGCTGAAATTCACAATTAGATATAAGGGAATTAAGCAAGTCTGACATGGCTCAGATGAAATCATTTCTCCATCATTTAAGCAGCCTCCCTGGAATCTGGCACATTCCGAAGCCTCTGAAATGCTAGCCTTTTCGCTGAGACTATCTATGACCCCAAAGTGGGAACACTAGGTATGGGGCACCACTGCCAAAACCCCCCAGTTCTCAAAGCGATGTTTCTACCAAGAAAGCATGGGCACAGACAACAACAAACAAACAAACAAACAAACAAAATAAAATAAAATCTTTCCTTGAAAATTCATCAACATTTTAAACAAGAGCTCCTCTAGGAAGAAAGATAGAAAGTCAGCCACCAGCATACCAGAGGGGACTTAACTCATTCTTGGTCCCAGTTCCTTCCCCATACCGCTTTAAAGTTAAAATTTCATGGCACTGCCCTAAAATTACTATCACTTAGATCTCAACTTATGACACACATAGGAAGAAGGGAAGTGCCTATCTTTACAGATCGAAAGTCCACTTTCATTGTCTTCAAGTACAACACTGGCATTGGACAAAACCCCATCCAGGTAATTTCACAAACATTTTTATTACAAGGAGTAGACTCCAAGTTCAGAACAAACAGGCTTTCTTCTCTTATTGAATGTATTGAAAGAATCTCATTCAGGAGCAAAATCCAAAAATCTGGATTTAAAATGTCAACTTTAGTTGGCAGAACTCCACTGCCTCCTGTGTTTGGAGGAGTAAGAGGAACAAGGAACTCTTGGCATGGACAGCACAGGTCAGTTCAGGCCAGTTTTAGGTAAAAAACAACCAGCACGTGGAGTGCATGTCAAAGTGCAGAAGGCCTCAGCAGTGTGTCCTCCTGTTGTGAGGTTTGGTCACAGCAGTGTCTCTAAACCAAGGGCCATAGGTCCTACAAGGGCAGCTCCCCTGTGTGCTCCAGGGGCACCTCAGCATGGAGAGGCCCAGGCAACACTGACCTCCAGCGTGCCTTCAGTCTGCAAGACCACACTCAACTTTCAACAAACTCCTCACAGCAAGTGATAATCGAGCTCAAGGAATTAGAAATTATTTTTAAGAACACATAATTTGAGTATGGGACAATCCCTGACTTACACTCTTCCTTTTATTTAAGTATCTGAGGCCATCAATACTTCATAGACCTATCTAATTACTCAAAACACTAACCAATTTTTGAGGACTACTCTATGCTCCACTGCCCTTCCTTCAGTCATTAATTTCCATTCACTTGTGCGTTTACACGAGTGATTTTCTACTTTAGTTGCACTATATGTCATTGATATTCTGGTGATGCTCTTAACTCTAACCCTCCCTAAAATTTCTAAAGAGCATCTCTCCAGGAAGTGTGGACATGGTCTCCACTGGAATACATCAAAGCAGTATAGCAGACCCAAATCTGTCATCTTTGCATCTTCTTTTTGAAGATGAGGAACCTGGCACTATAACTGGCTGGTGACATGGCCAGTATCCATCAGGGTGAATGAAACCTGGAGACCCATATTGCCCCACTGAGACAGAATTCCACATCCAGGTCTCTCAAGTCTGCCTCTTCCAGCTCCAAACTTTTCCTTGCAGCAAGACCCAACACTCAGTGCAGGTGCTTCTGGCCCAGGACGGGGACAGAGATAGCACTGGAGCTTGGTGGGCATAGGCCAGGATGCCAAGACAGCTTTTGTTGCCTAACAGCCTAAGCATTCACTTGAATGGAAAACCAGCTTCCTATTCTTCACAGAAAAACTTTCAGCAAAGTTTTAATATGACTTGGACTTTCCAGGAACTCAATTGTTGCATTATTGCAGGAAAGTTACACTCTACTTAGAAATGTCATTAAAAGACCAGGGCCATAGCTCAGCAGTAGATTGCTTCTCAGCAGTAGATTGCATGCACAAGGCCCTGAGTTTAATCTCTAATACCATACAAGGAAGGAAGGAAGGAAAGAAGGAAACTTAGTTCATTCATTAAGTCAGGTATAGTGGCACACAGCTACCTATAACCTTAGCACTCTGGAGACTGAGGCAGGAGGAACACTACAAGTTCAAGGTCAGCATGAGCTACAAATTAAGTTCAAAGCCAGCCTGAACTGCATTGTGAGATCCTGCCTCAAAAAGGAAAGAAAGAAAGAAGCAAGGAAAGAAGGAAGTAAGTTATTCATTAAGAACCATTCCTGCTCTACCATGTGTATCCTGTGTTGATACTTACTCTTTCTTTCTTTCTTTTTTTTTTTTTTTTTTGTACCAGGGTTTGAACTCAGAACCTTGCATTTGCCAGGCAGGTACTTAAGCTGCTGAGCTACCTCTGTGGCCCCATTCCCACCTTGTACTATTCCATCAGCAGCCAATGTCTGCAATCCAGGTAGAAAGGCTACAGCAGGATACCACATGTGTGTAGGGCATAGGGCTGAGCTTCTGTTGATGTTCACATGTGGAAATACTATTTCATGATGCACTGCTGTCCTTCTCTTCTCCTCTGCGTTACAGTAAGAGCACCCTATTTTTTAAAAAAGAATTACAAACCAGGGCCAGTGAGACAGTTCAGTGGTCTAAAGTGCCTGCCAAGGCAAGCTTAGGCAACCATAGGGACCATGGTTTGATCCCCGGCACTGCATGCTGCACCAGCCCCACTCCCAGGGCAAGCTGAGCCAACCATAATATATATATATACATATATATATATACATATATGTATATATATATATATATATATACACACATATACATATATATATATATGGAATTACAAACCATACTTCATAAGCACTGGATTTTGCTTTTGTAAGTAGGTAGTCAAAAACAGAACTGCCTTTTTTTTCTTTTTTTTTTTTTTTAAAGAAAAAAGGAAAAGAAGGGCTGGCCAGATAGCTCAGTGGATTAAAGCACCTGCAGGGAGCTGGGTTCGCTTCCTGTTGCGCTGTGCCAAACCCACCCCCAGGCCATGCTGAGATGGAGACTGAGCCTGGGAATGGTGGTGCATGCCTATAATCCCAGTGTTTGGGAGGCTAAAAACAGGAGGATCACTATGAGTTCGATCTGTGTAGTGAGACTCCGTAGACCCTGTACTAAATACACAACAACAAAAAGGCACTGGATCACCTTGTCTGGCAGTCAAAAAGTAGGTTTGAGCAGAGAACAGTCTGAGAGCCCATGTCTGGGGTGAATATTAGGGAAGCTGGACTAGATGGTGCAGAAGGAAAAAGGCCTGTCTAATGGAACACAGAAACCATTCTCATCAATGTCCTTGCCAGAACTGAGATACTAGGACCCCTCCACCCCTGCTAGAGGGGCGGGCAGGGGCCAGGTGGCACTGCAAATGCCAAGGCCCATGGGGAGCTAGCTGTGTTGGCGCTACAAATTATGCTAGCACAGCAGGTGGTATCAGGAGCTAGCTCAGATAAACCAGGGCAGGTGTCTCCTTGACATTCAGGATATGCCAAAGCTAGCCACCAAAGGGATCCCTTTTCTCTCTGCAGAACTTCTTCAAGTCTACACTGTACCTCACACTGACCTGGGCCCCAGAATACACAGGCTAGATGGCACCAGCAGCCACTACAAACATGGGCATCAGGGCCTCTGCAGACCCCAAGCCTGGCTATGACTTCCACTGCCATCTGACTCACAGGAGATAGTACTCAAAAAAGGCTTTCAGAGTGCATCAAGCACAAAAGCACATTTTACATTCCTACCACAATTGTGACAGTTGTGGAAAAGGATAAACATGCTGCAGGACTTATGATCACTGTACCTGGAGCTTGAGTGTGTCTCAGGATATGTTCCCTTGGCCTAGAGCAGTAATAGCAAACCTTTTAACAGATCGCATGCTCAAATTACAATCCCAAACCCACTTCCTTATCACAAACTGTGAACATTGCAATTAAACTTGAATAGCTGGGGGTTTAGTTTAGAAAAATGTTATCTGACGCTCAGCTTCTAGGGCGACATGGCTCATATGCCAGAGAGAGAGAGAGAGCTGTGCATGCCTCCTCAGCACATGTCCATGGGTACACCACCACTGGCTTATGGTGTACAGAAATGATCGAAGACTTTCTGAAACATCTTTCCAATCTAAACTGTTCATAAAGTTTCAAACACTCTCTAAGAAGAGGCTTTAAATACTGTATTTAAAATAGATACAATAGCTGGGTGTGGTGGCGCATGCCTCTAATCCCAGCACTCGGGAGGCTGAGGCAGGAGGACCAGTGCGAGTTCGAGACCAGCCTGGGCTACAAAAGTGAGCTCAAGGTCAGCCTGAACTGCACAGTGAGACCCTGTTTCAAAAAGACAAAAAAAAAAAAAAAAAAAAAAAAAAAAAAAAAAAAAAAAAAAAAAAAGATACAATAAAAGCTAGAGACTTGAGTGGAAAGTCTGACAGGTCCAAGTGAAATTTATAAACACCACATTTCAAGACAAGTATCTAAAAACTAGCCAGATAGGGGCAGAAAAAATAAAAGCAGCAAATGTCCACATGCAAAGATACAGTGGTTAAATGCAAGGAAGGGGCATGGTCTGGCTTTCAGCAGAAAGGAAAATGGGCACAAACTCAGGTCACCCCAGGTCATCCCCGTTCCACTCTGGTCACACTGAAGTCAGCACCCAGTATCTACGGCAGATCGAGGGACATCAAGAGCCCAGGCAAGGATTTTAATGCTTCAGGTCACTGCTCCCCCTCCCCATTCTTCTATTCTTACCATCGTACTTTGTTGCAGGTCTGGGTGGCACCAAGTGGGGAGCCCGCCACCATGGGAACCTGGATGGGGCTATGTTGCTTGTTGGTGACCAAGTCCAGCTTCTCTTCTAGGGATTTGCATGTGGCCTCCAGAGCTTGTAGCTTGGCCTCAATGCTATCCAGCCGTAGGCATATGGTCTGGTTAATGGAATACAGAAAAGACTGGAAGGGAAACAGAAACAAGCTTCAGAAAGGATCTCCTCAACAGTGAGGAGACAATTCCAAGCCACCCAACGGCGCCTCCCTGACTTGGGTGGCCTGCACTGTGACCAGTAATTCACTTACAACCAGAAGCAGTCGATCAACAAACATGTTTGCAAGGTAGAAGTGTGTTTGCTCACTTCAGGTTACCTCCCTGTGCATGGCTACTTCCAGCTATGCTCAACTCCACAGGATAAACACCTCTGCAGTTTCTGACAGGATGTGCAATCTATCAGTAAACTCACACCTAAGCTAGGCAATTCTTCTAACAATTAAAACACACTACAGCTAACATCCAAACAGCCTAAAAACTACAGGCTCTGCATGTCTGCACTGCATTGTCTGTCCAGAGGTGACAACTCACCAATAGACTGGCCTGGTTTTGAAGTCCAGCAGGTCTGTGTGAGCTCTGAATAGCAAGCTTGCCACCTAGTGGCTGGTAGGAGGAGTATCCCCATCTGAACAGGGCTAGGGCTGGGTCTGGGTCCTAGGAAATGCTTGGACTGGCTTGGGTTGGCATGGGTTGGCAGCACTATGCCAGTCTCCAAACCCAAAAAGGGATTAAACACACAGCTTGGGCAGAAGAAGGGACTTCCCCTCCCCAAGAGCCTCTCCTGCTGGAGGCGCCAGAGACACATAGGATCTCCCCAAGAGCCATTCCTCCCGGGCCACAAGGGCAGACAGGGCTCACATTTATTTAAAAGGAATCTATAGGCAGAATGAGGAGGGCCTTGTCACACCAAACTAAGCCAGTGGTGGCACTTAAGACCTGGTGTTAAGGTCTTCTGACTTCCTGACCTTCCATCCTGAAGTGCTGAGGTGCCTATGGCTACTCTGGGAATGAAAGTCTTCCCAGACATCACAAGGGCTATGCGGTGACTGTTCTTACTCTGAGTTTTGCAATTCATTGTTCGAGTTTAGCTGTGATACAGTATATGTCATAGTTGAATTTGGTTGGCAGTCTAATGTGGGAGTAGATTTTCTAAGCCCCTGCAGCCTGGGTACTTTGTTTCTCTGCCAAATGTAAACACATACTCCTGCTATCCCCAGTGTCTGCTGGGTCTGAGCAGTGAGGGGCAGGACCTGCTGTCTCTTTACTGTGTACTTGTGATAGCTTTCTTGTGGCATATTTATTTGCTTAATTGCTTCTGGGTAAGGATAGTTCAAAGTATCTAATCCATGCTTGAACTTTATTTATTTATTTAGTATTTTAGTACAGAGTCTACAGGGTCTCATTGTGTAGATCAGGTTCATAGTGACTCTACTGATCGATGTCCAGTCTCAATTCTCAGAACATCCCGAGGACAGGGCCGGCATAGCTTATGATGCTGGGGATTGAACCTACTCTGCCTGAGTAGGTGCTTTAGTCTGTTGGGCTATCTGGCTGGACCTTTTAATTTTTTTAAAAAAAAGAGTGTTTTTTACCTGGGGTGGGGAGAACATAGCTTCTTTTATACATATGAACTGATTTTTTTTTTTTTCCAAATTAAATGAGTAAATCCAGCACTATCCACCAAAAAAAAAAAAAAAAAAGAGGAACCAGAGAGATAGCTCAGTGAGTGTTTGCCTGGCAAGCATAAGGTCCTGAGTTCAATCCCTAGTAGAGAGAGAGAGAGACAGAGAGACAGAGAGAGAGACAGAGAGAGAGAGATGAAGCTTTGCTGTGCAACAGAGGTCCCAGCATCAAAGCCTGGTGCTGCTGGGGGCAGCTTGGTGGGATGGCAGGTGGTCAAGGGCTGTAAGGCTGGCATTCTGCATGTCTGAGCATCTGAAAGGTAATCAAGACTCTCAAGTACTTATGCTTTACTTCATCTTTCTCCTCTTCTGCTGTAACTGGGGAGAAGAGGCCACATGGACACAGCAGAAGTAAAGAGGTAGGCTCCAGAAGCAGAGGCTGGGGACCGCAGAGCCCAGTGGCCATGTGGTGTGTCTCCTATCTAGGTTGAGGGATCACGGACCATGAAACCGAGGCAGCAGCATATGCCCAGTCATGTATCTGGCACCAAACCTGGCTGCTGTGTGCAGAGAACTGCCAGAATGCCTTCCTGGAGAACCCAACCCCTCTGCCTAATATCCCAGGATGCACAGTGCTGTGGTAGAATGTACACATTATCTCAACATGTCTCTTACTATCTCAGCTATCGCTTCCCATGATGCACCACCAGGTATGCTTCCCCAAAAGCTACAAATAAGGACTATGAAGCTGGTTATCTGACCCTTGATGGAGTACTTATGGGATCAGGGTGGCCTAATCCACTGCCCCACCACTTGGTATGGTGGATCACACAGGCAGTATGACAGGCACAGCACACAATCATCCAAGGAACTGTTGGCTAAACCAGAGAGGAGACCACAGCAGCCTGTGACTCTTTACAATCAGTCTCCTGAATCGGTCTCCTGAATTCTTTCAACAGTAAAAGTATATTAATCTGAATAAGAAAGAACTCTATGGGCTTTGGGCAAAATCACTGTTACCTACTAATAAACAACTGGAGGTGGTTTTAAATGACTCTGTCAAGCTCAGGTGATAGTGACCAGGACCAGGTCAAACCCGCTCAGCAGACCTGCATATGGCACACTGCACCTCCAATGAATGTAACTGCAGGTATGGCCCAGGCTTCAGCCCGGCCGCAGCGTTACTAGAACTGAAGTATCTATTCCTTCCTTACTGTTCATGTTTCTAGTTGTTATTACTTGAGTATCTTTTGTGATAAAAATCATAACTTAATTTTTTAAAAAGACTGTATAGTTCCTGTGAATGTACTGTTAAATTGCCCACTTCACTAACACTGCTTTTTGGCCTTGCTAACAAAGTGAACTGGACATTTCTAAACAGATGTCCGGTATAAACAGGCAGTATATGAAAAGGAGATAGTTCCATTCCCATTGGTCTCAAAAATGTTTCTCATGTACCTCTATTACCTCTTACTCTGCAGATACTGGAACCAAAGATGCAAATCTAAGGTTCTAAAGACAATTCAGTGATTGAGTGAGAAGATGCAAGAATCCCAGCTAGCAAGCTTCAGGGTCTGGAGGCTCAAATGACCAGCAAGAAGCAATCTGATGCTCTCAGCATCCCAGTCACAGTGACTGTTAACCTGTTGCCCACATGCAACAGCCTCTGGTCCCACAGGACAACATCACTATCTAATATTGTTCAAGGCTCTTACAGCTTATGATGTCCCAGAGCCTATGAGGTGGCCATAACTGAAGAGCGCCTGAGGTGTGATTAAGCCAGTAAGCTTACCCTGGCCTGGGACCCTGGACAAAACTTCAGGGATGCAGCCTAGAACATCTGGAGCCATCAAGAGCTGAAAGAGACAAAAAAGGACCTCCCTGCAGCCTCCCATGGCAGGATGGTCTCACCCATACCTTGTTTCTGGACTTTTGGGCTCCAGAACTGAGAGAATAAATTTCAGCTGCTTTTGCCTACCAGCTTATGGTGGAAAACTCAGTACAGTACACATAAATATAATCTTGTTTTTACCTTTATAGAGGGATCTTGACAATTGATTTCTAGTCTCTGGCGTTTCAAAGCAGGCTCATCATCATCTGTTACCACATGATTCTCCAAAACAACTGAAAATCAGTGACAAAGATAAACAAATGGAAAGTTCCACAGAATGCTTTTACTATAAAAGTAGTGAGCACACTTATCTCAAAGTTTAATGACAAATGGCCTAGCTCATATTTTATATCAAGTTTAAAATTAAAATTCACAACAGCCCAAATGCCCATCAACTGGCGAATGGATAAAGATAAAGGTTTTTTTAATACCATGGAGAACTATTTAGCCATAAAAAATGACACACCAGAAACATTCCCAGTTAAATGGATGCACCTTGAGATCACATGCTTAACTGAAATAAATTAGACATACATGTACATACCATATTGCTTCTTTGGTATGAGAAGCCAAAAGTGTAAACAAGAACCAAAATGTATAATATGTATTGTGAGGTAGGAAGAAAATGTTCAAATGGAGTGGTGAATAAGGAAGGGATAAGCAGAAAAGCAAAGAAGGGAAAAAAGTAAAACAAGAGAAGAAAAAAATGGAAACACATCCTTTTGTAAATGGGGAGGGGAAGAAGAGTTTAAGGGATGGTAGAGGAATGGGGAAAAAAGAATGAAATGTACAGGTAAAATTCCCTATGATGAATGTAATCATTATGTATATATAAAATATACCACTAAAATCTGATTTAAAGCCAGGTGTGGTGACGCATGCCTGTAATCCCAGCACTTGGGAGTCTGAGGCAGGAGGATTGGTGTGAGTTCCAGACCAGCCTGGGCTACAAAAGTGAGCTCAAGGCCAGCCTGAACTGTATAGTGAGACCCTGTCTCAAAAAGACAAAAAAAAAAAAAAAAAAAAAAAAAAAAAAAAAAAAAAAAAAAAAAAAAAAAAAAAAAAAAAAAAAAAATCTGATTTAAAAAATGTTAAAATTCACAGGCAAAAAGAAGCCCTTAAAAAAATGAGATGTCAGCTATTTTCCTTTTTATTATTTCTTATTTCTTTTTTTATTGTTGTTTCCATCTTATTGTTGTTTTTTTGTTCACTATGTAGTGCAGGCTATTCTTGAACTCACAGAAATCTTCTGGCCTCAGCCTCTTGAGTGCTGGGATTTGGGGCACGCACCACATCAAGCTTCTCTGCACTTCAACATCCAGTCTGTCTATTGTGACCCCACTGTGATATCAATGGACTCTCTGTATATCACACTGGCTCAGGGTGAGAAATCCAAGTTAGCTCCACCACCACAAGCTGTTGCACAGAGCCCAGCCTGCCCTCAGAGGCAGCTCTGTGGCTCCCCATAAGACCCCATGCACACTGCAGCCCAACTCCAGGACTGCCACCAGGCTCCGCATCCTCCTTCCTCTCTCATCTAAAATCGCATACAAAATACAATTAAAGATAACCACAGACTCAAACTCAAAATCATCACAATCAATCATTCATCTCTGCAATATACATTTCTGTCCCTCTGTGACACTGTCATTCCTGTCTCCAGACCTAGTTCATCTTTTTTTTTTTTTAATTTATCTTTTTAAAATTTAACCATGGTTATATTACATATTTTCATCATCAGATCAGTTTAGATTAATAAATATTGATGTTTAAGATTGATCAAACAGTTAAACATTAACACTTTCACTTTCAATAAACATTTTCTTTCTCTTTTTTTAACAGTTGGTACACTGTATATTGTCCTCACAATAGTTATACAGAGCACAGTGTGTGGGCATGACCCACCTTCCTATTGATGTTGCTAAGGAAAGAAAAAAAATTCTCTTTGAATTAAGAGGAAGCAGATGTATATACAGTCCAATGTTCCACAGTTGCAGTGGGCCACCAGTTAAAACTGCGATGTTGGAGGCTACTGATCCAAGCTTTCTACAGCTCATCTTATCAATCTAGTTCTGTGTTTCATGCCTCATAATTAAGCTTTTTTGCTGGGTGATCAAGGGCAAGTCAAAGCAAGACCTGTATAACAAAACATTCATCTTTTGTATCTTCCAAGATCAAATCCCCTCAGGATTAACTTTGGAACCATATACAGTGCTTTGTAGAAGTGCTGTCAGTGTCGGCCTTTGGGATAAGTCATGGCCATTGCTTGGCCAGTTTGCTTTCTGTGAAAGCCTGACAGAATGTTTTTCTCTGGGTGACTCTCCTTAGACACACTATAGTTCATTTATCCCTTTCCTCTGAGGTCCCATAATCTCCTAGACCAGAAAATTTGAGACACCTCTGAGTTATAGGATATTACAGCACAGGTTCCCTTATGTCCTGAGTCCTTACTGACCTTGAAGGGCTAGAGCCAAAATATTGGCTATCCTCATAGCCCTTCTTTTTCTCCAATTTTTGGTCGTTAACTTACATTCTCAACCCTCCAGCAGAAAAGCTTCATGGTACTATTACTCTATAACATAGGTAAATGAGCTTATCATCACTGTCATCTTTTAAAATTTATATATTTAACAACACAGATGAAGTTTTATAGTCAACAATTTTTTAAACTTCATATCATGAATATTTTTTCTTTTCCAAACAGTATTGGTTTTTCTCCCCATCTCCTCACCTGAAATAAGCAATACTAACTCAATGCTAGGTGTAGTATCCACACATGTTCACAGTGCTGCTCCTGCAGGAGAGGGCAAAACCTTTATTCCACAGCTTCCTCTGCACTTGGTGCATCTCCCCTAGCTGTCTATAGCAGCCATCTCAGTTACTGATGGTAACTGCTTTTTAATAGAAATGAAAGCATACAACGCATAATCTACAGGTACACATATGCAGTATGCTTGTTTAGATGCATACATACCAGCATGTTCACTGTGTCATTTCTGGCAGGAAAACAGACTGTGTACAAGCTGGAAGTAACCTATCCTACCCATGCACCAGGGCAAACTATCACCCAATTGTTCACTGTGCACCAGCACAAATTGGCTGGAAAGAGAGACCTGATTAAAGTGACAATGTCATGGTCAGCCAAGTAAGTACAGTGTGTGCATGCAAAATCAGAGTAGTTTTATTTTAAATGGAAACAAGAAGTATCTGGGAGAACATACATGCAGGAGATTCTTATTGTTTCTTCTTCTTTGTTTTGTTTTATTTTGTTTTGTTTAAGACAGGGTCTTGCTATGTAGTTCTGGCTGGCCTAGAATTCATGACAATCCTCCTCCCTCGGTCTTCCAAGTGCTAAAATTACAGGCATGCACTGCTGTGCCTGGCCATTATTGTTTCTTTCTTTTTTTTTTAACTTTTTGACCATTTGAGCAATAAAAAACTAATACAACACTCCCTGGTTCTGGAAAAAAAAAAAAAAAAGTAAGCAAGCAAGCTAATACAACATAACAAGCGTTGAATCAATCTAACCTGTATGTTATAAAGTGGAGCATCAGAAAATAATGTGAAGAATCTGTCACAAGACCATTTGCAGGCCTAGGGAAATGGCACAGCAGGATAAGTACCTGTTTGGCAAGTGCATGGTCCTGAGTTCCATCCCCAGTACCCAAACAAACAAATAAACAAACACTACTTGCAACCTATTAGGAAAAAAATACCACCAAGAAATGTCCAGGAAAGTCACATGAAGCAATATCCAACAGGCATACAGCTCTTTATTATAACCACTTTCTCATATTCCTGAGCACATCCTAGATAACACTTTCAAACCTGCAGTAAAGTTAGGGGCATCCACATGGCCAAGGGCACATGAACAAAAGGGACTGAGCTCAGGCTAGCTCTCAAGACCCTACACACAAACCCATTTGTGTTCTTTCCACCACTGATGCCAAGTGACTAAAGACAGCATCATCTCACTGCCCCACCCTACAGAGCCAGAGCTAAGCAGGGTCCTAGCCTGAACCACTTTTGCCTTGCCCACTGGAGCCACACGCTACTATCCTAGGCCACACAATGAGTACAATGTCAAGGTTTTTATTTCAGATAAGGAAAAGATCTTAACTTGAGACCTACTTGATAAAACACATGCAATGACCCACATTTATGGGTTGACAGGTATTTGCTGTCTGCTGTCTGCTCAATGAAGACTTTTGGCCCAGGGATGAGGTTTCTGAGGCCATTTTAGGAAAAGAACCTTTTTTTTTCCTTTTTTTTTTTTTTTAAACAGGGGTCTCTTTGAGTCACAGATGGCAAGCCTAGGGTCTGGGTAAACCTCAGAGGGCACTGACATAGCAGGTTTTCACCAACACTGTTTATACTCCATAATTCAAATTTTCATACAGAGCATGAATCATTACTTCTGCTCAATCCTATGTCTGTATGTTTGTCTGTCTTGTCTGTAAGAGCATTTCACTGTGTTCTAGGCTGGCCTCAAAGTCATGACCTGCTCAGCCTCCTATGGCATCACCACCTTGGGCTACTTCTGCTTCACTGAAAGGAAAATAAATACTGCAGTAGCTTTGGCTTTGATGGAGTAAGAGAATAACAGTTCACCTACTGTCCCACAGCTCTGTACCTGGGTGGTCAGGACTCAGGTCTTCCACTGCAATCTGAACCACATCTGCCAGGTCCTGTTCTGACATCATCCAGAATGCAAGAAGAGAGGCCAGCCAAGGAGCAGGAGTCCAGTTCACAGGGGGCCACAGTGGTTGTCACCTTCCAAAGCCAAGAGAGGAGAAAATTCATAAACAGGGATATGTGAGATGACAAAAACAACACACACACACACACACACTCCAGAGAAATTCTTTAGCACAGGGCTCCTCTTCCCCTGTCCACCAAAGGCTAGTGTCTTTGAGCACTAAGAGCCCATTTCCTTAATGACTTGTACCACCCCCTACCAGATAGCCTCTCCTGTTCCATTCCATCTCAGACCACCTCCAACATGACCCTCCAAACCTGAAGTGCAGCTCAAAGGTACAGCACATACCTAGCATACATAATACCCCAGGTTCGACCCCCAGTACCACACACACGCAGAAAGTCAAGTTCTCTTGAATTTAAAATGGACTCAGAAACCTCATCCCTAGGCCAAAGTCTTTATAGAGTCCCAAGTGCAGATAGCAAATATCCTGTCAATACCTGTTCCCAGAGGGCTCTCAGTCCTGCTAGGATCTCTATGCTCCAAAAATCAGCATCTCAGCCACACAGCACCACTATTCCCCAATGGCGACACACATCCATGTCCAGGATATCTCCTAAACAGAACCTTCTGTGATTTCCTCTCAGTGGTTACAACACTTTAATTAGGGAGATCTTAAGATCTTATTTTCCCAAATAAAATGATACCATATTCTTCAAACTATAGTTTATTAGTGCACAGATCTAAATAATTTCACAAAGTCTAAATTAAAACCAAGAGGGGAAAAACCCCACAATAATAAATAAATAAATGTTTTCAGAATAAAAGAAGTGAACAAGATGAAAAGAATTCAAGCAAAAAAGAAGCACACCTATAATTTCAGCACTCAGGAGGCTGAGGCAAAAGGATAAAAGGATTATTGCAAGTTCAGATCATCCTGAGATAAAAAGAGTTCAAGGCCAGCCTGAACTACATAACAAGATCCTATCTAAAAAAAAAAAAAAAAAAAAAAAAAAAAAAAAAAAAAAAAAAAAAAAAAAAAAAAAAAAAAAAAAAAAAAAAAAAAAAAAAAAAAAAAAAAAAAAAAAAAAAAAAAAAAAGAAGAAAAGAAAAGAAAGAAAGCAGCAGAGAAAAAGAAGATCCAGTGATCATATGATAAGAGAATCTGAAGGCAAAGACCAAAAACAATACTAAAAATCAACTCAAGAAACCTCATAAGGGGGCCTGGCAGGATGGCTCAGTGGTCTAGAGCGCCTGCTTAGGAAAGCTTAGGCGGCTGCAGGGACCACGGTTCGATCCCCAGCACCACATGCTGTGCCAGCCCTGCCCTCAGGGCAGGCTGAGCAGGCCATAAAAATAAATAAAATAAACAAACAAAAGTTCTGAAACAAGAAAAAAAATTCTAAAAAAAAAAGAAACCTCATAAGCTTGGGGTGAGCTCAGTGGTACAGCACTTACGTGCTGGGTTTCATGAAACCCTAGGTTCAGTCCCCCAAGAAAGGTTGGGCGAGGGGAGAAGAAAAAAGGAAGGATGGACGGGCAGTATACAACAGTTATAATTCAGACACACTGATACAATGTAAATGTTTAAAAGGGAAGAAAGTAAACATGCCAAACAAATTTTAACTATTCTCAGTAAGCACATTGAGCAGTAAGGCTGGAAGATCCTTCTGAGAATGTTTTGTGCAAAAATAAGTGTTTATAATGTATGATCAAAGAATATGTTAAAATGGTTAAAGTCTTTAGAATTTATTACAGCAAAAAACATAGTACCATTTATCATCTTCAAAATATTCCCCCTCACTTCAAACATACTTATCCCACCATTCTTGCCACTTTTACAAGCACTTCTAGAACTCTCCTTTCACAACTGTCTTTAGCTGTGCTATCCTGGCTGCCCTGATGTCGTGAATCCATTCAAAATGCTTACTTTTCATGGTCATTCTGACTTTGGGGAAGAGCCAGAAGACAAACGGTTACAGATCTAGTAAGTAAGGTAGATGAGGGCTGACCAAAGAGCTCAGCTGATTAAAGCACTTGCAAGCAGGTACAGGAGTCAGGGACTCAATCCCTGGCCCAGCCCAGGCCCAGCCCAGCCCAGGCCCAGCCCAGGCCCATCCCCCAGGGCACGCTAAGATGGCAACTGAGACTGGGGATAATGGCACATGCCTGTAAGTCCAGCTCTTGGGAGGCTGTAAACAGGTGGATCACTATGTAGTGAGACCCTGAACACCCTGCAGACCCTTCCCTAAAATACAAAAATAAATAAATAAGGTAGATGAGGACACCTCATAATGCTTTTTATTTAGAAAAATTACTGTAAACACTTGATCAGTGAAAGATGATCGAAAAACAGTGAATATTTAGATAAAAAATGTATTCCAAGGAGAGATGTAGTAGTACATACCTGTAATCCCAGCACTCAGGAGGCTGAGGCAAGAAGATCACCTAAAGTTTCAGGCCAGACTGGGCTACATAATGAGTTTAAGGCCAGCCTGAATGGCATGATGAGATCCTGACTCCAAAAAACAAAAACAGGGTGTGAGGGCAATCTGCCTATGACGTTACTGCATTGATCACCAGGGCTGCTTTGGCTGATGTGGCTGGCGTTTCTCCTTCCTCCCTCATAGCTCTGTGCTTGTCCCTCCTGAAGCTGCTCACTCAGTCTAAGACAATCACCCCCAATAGAGGAGGACCATTTCTCAGTCAAAGGTATAGTAGCAGCTGTGCTTCCCTGTTAGAACCTCTAAACAAGCTCTCAAAAAATCAAAACCAACATGATCAGACAAGCCATACACAGCGGTTGGTGCAGGGAGGCTGAAGCTTGGGGATCACAAGTTTATGTCCAGCCTGTGCAACGTGGCAAGACCTTGTCTCAGACAGTAGTACAGTGTAGCTCTGCAACACAGCGCCTGCCTGGCAACTGAACACATCAACCATGGGGAGTCTCACAAAATCCTCTCAACTTGTTAACCCCTGGCGCCTGTAAACTGAACAGGGCTCACCTTCACAAAGCTGCCCAGACCCTGACTAACACAGAATCTTCCAGGCCTAGGCAAAGTCCTTTAACCTGTGACCTCTGAGGGGGATTCCCAGGAAGATCCACTACTGTGTGATAGTCCTCATTAAGATCAACACTACATATGCCATAAATTAGCCTCTTTGCAGATTAGGAAGTAGGGCAGCAACTGTAAAGGGAGAGAATGACTTCCTAATAATGAAGGCAGTGGTCCTTTTTTTTTTTAATAACATCACTCAACCAAATTCTACACTTGAGTCACAAGTTGCCTGACAATTTAAACAAACAAACAAAAACCCAGGCTGGGGATATAGCTCAGTGGCTAAGCTCCTGCCTGGCAAGCACAAGGTCCTGAGTTCAATCCCTAGTACCACAAAGAAAAAAAAAAGTTAAAAAAAAAAAAAAAAACCTATATAGACAGACCCTATCCCGGGAAAAAAACATAGATAAATCTTGCAAAGTTTTACATGCTGCACAAAATCCAGAATTCTTGGTACCTATCCCAGCCCTCTTTTCCCTGCTTCTCAGTTTAGAGCCCTATGTGGGAACCTGACTACCAGCCAGAGGCCAGGCCCAGGTGCAGTCCCAGGAACATCCTCAAAGAGACCTACATCTTGTGCTTCCAAGCCTGGGGGGAAAGGGAAGGAGTGGGGAGCCAAGCAGCAGAAATAGGTGCAAGAGCAGAACTGGGAAGAAGCCCTGGGCCTTCAAGGCTACCCTGAACTTCCTCCTAAGAAAGCATAATAACCAACCAACAAATCTAAAAGAAGCTATGGCGCCTGGGCCACATATGCTATGGCAAATAACTGCCTCATCAAGGGCCAATGGAAAATCTTTTAATATCCAATTCAAGACTCTCCCTGGGGCTGGGGAGATAGCTCAGTAGAACAAGTGCCTGCCTGGCAAGCATAGGGTCCTGAGTTCTGATACCAGTTAAAAAAAAAAAAAAAGGCCCCCTATTTGGGGCCGGGGAGATGGTTCAGTGGTCTAAAGTGCCTGCTAGGGAAAGCTTACACAAATGCAGGGACTGTGGTTTGGTCCCTGGTGCCACATGCTGTGCCAGCCCCACCCCCTGGGTGGGCTGAGCTGACTATAACATTAAAAAAAAAAAAAAAAAAAAAAAAAGACTCTCCCTGATTTCTAAAAGCTCTGCAAAATGGCCTTAGAAAATACTCTGAGGGGGTTTGAATTTGGCTGTTGGAGCTTGAGCCGGTGTCCGATCTTCACGCCTCAGCTGCAGTACAATCTAGAACGGCGACTCGAATCTTTGTCGATCAGGAAAACGGAGAGCTGGGCGTCCGCGGGGCCCTGAAGGACGGGCTGAAGCTGGGGGCCGGGCCTGTCAAAGCCTTAGATGGGCGCACTCAGGTTTTGAAGCTGCCCGTAGGCAAGGTGTTCAGCGCTCCACCCGCCTTGCCTAAGACGGGCAGGAAGGCTTTGGGAACTGTCAACAGAGCTACGGAAAAATCAGGCAAGAGTAATGGATCCCTCAGACAAAAACCAAACTTCTCTGCCAAAAAGGTAACGGAGAAGACTGTCCAAGCCCAGAGCTCTGTTCCGGCCTCTTATGACGCCTATCCAGAAATAGAGAAGTTCTTTCCTTTCAATCCTCTAGACTTTGAGAGCTTTGACCTGCTGGAGGAGCACGGGATCGCACAGCTGCCCTTCAGCGGAGTGCCTCTCATGGTGCTCGAGGAGGAGGAGAGAAGGCTGGAGAGGCTGCTGAAGCTCGGGCCCCCTTCCCCCCATGAAGATGTCCTCCCCATGGGAAGCTGATCCTTTGCAGTCTCCTTCAAGCATTCTTCCCATCCTGGACGTTGAGTTACCACCTGTGTGTCATGACATGGATATTTAATTTCTTAGTAGTTTAGTTTTTTTTTTTTTTAATCTTTACAAAATTTTCTTGGTATTCAATAAATGTCTAGGGAGGGGCATACAATTTTTTATTTGTTGGTACTGGGAAAAAAAAAAAACAGGATCCTCACAGTACATCTTAAAGAAACAAAACAAGTGAAGCTAATCAGAGCAGCGTGTGTAAACATCATACTGTCTCCTTAGCATAAGAACATTTACGTCGTTTCTGTATGTTTTTTTTTTTTAATTTTTTTTAATTTATTATTTTCTTGTTTCAGAACCTTTATTTGTTTATTCACTTATTTTTATGGCCGGCTCAGCCCGCACAGAGGGCAGGGCTGGCACAGCATGTGGTGCCGGGGATTGAACAGCGGTCCCTGAGGCCACCAAAGCTTTCCCAAGCAGGCGCTTTAGACCACTGAGCCATCCTGCCGGGCCCCTCGTTTCTGTATGTTGACCGTGATGCTTCGGTGACTAGAGGAATGCAGACAACTCTCCCAGATGCTGATTTCAGTTCCTATGGCTGCATATGGATCTTAGAATTTCCAACATGAAGCGATGTGTGTTGTCACTGGTGTTGCATTGGCTAAAGCAATCCAAAATGCATGTAAATTCAACTGTGCTGATGGTACACTTTCCTACAATGAGCTGGAGGCATGTTCACTGAAGGCCAGGGTTCCAGACAGGAATGGCTCCACCGGAATGCCTCCCCTTGCTGCAGCCTCCGTGCCCGAGCGCTGTTAGCACTGATGCTATCAGTCTCCAAGACAAATGGCTCGACCTGCGTCCTGTTCTTTATCTTCTTCTCTGGTAGAATAATGTGATCAAAAGGCGGTACAGGGCGCGCCTTAGACTTGGGCACCTTGGGGATAGGTGGCCTAAAAGGCGCCCCATTATGTAGCACCGACTGAGCTCTCATCACTACTGGTTCTTCCACAGCTCCTCCCGCGGTCTCAGAGGGCAAAGTCGGCCACAAAATTCAAAGCATCCATCTTTCAGTTTCTTCTCTGATCCGGGCTCCTGGGTTCTTTTCTCAATTGCCGAATGAAGGCCACAGGGCTGAGTGTGTGGTTTCATGGGTGGTCTCCTCAGCAACACGGGCCCACCTTCAATTCTGGCATCTCACCTCTGCTTGGCTCTGATGTGGAAACGCCCCAGGAGTTTATAGTTTGTATATATTTGTGTAAATAAAGCATTTCTGTTTAAAAAAAAAAAATACTCTGAACTCAATATAAAGATCTGATCCTAACCTCTTCCAAATGAAGACACTGCCATTATCCAAGATGTTTATTCAAAATGATTCTGCAGCCAGGATAGTCATTTAAAATTCCGCTAACAGTGGAGGTTTCAATAGAAAAAATAGGGCAACAAGCCCAAAATTCTGGAACAGATCCCTGTGAGTGGTTGCCATTTTGGCATGTGAAAACTGCCATTTCTCAGAAGTCCTGGGGATAGTCCAGTCTTCACGTAATAAAACAGCTGGGCTAAGATTAATTTACAATAAAGATTTTTGCTGCAATAACTGTTTAGAACCTGCATCTCTCAGGGTGTTCACAGTCCTATGGCCTAATAAATGATGACTGTCTTAGTCACTTTTTACTCGTTGCTGGGACAAATACCCGATACTCAAAATGAAGGAAGGAAAGGTCTATTTAGCTCACAGTTCGTAGAGGTTTCAGTCCATATTCGGCTGGCCCAAGGCTGAGTGGAGCAGGACAGAGAGCATCCAGTGCATGGCGGCAGAACAGCAGCAAAATGGTGGCAGGGGCAGCCAATCAATCAGGGCAGCAGAGCAGCAGCAACAGCTTGTGTCTGTCTCTCTGTCTCTCTTTATACTACATTCAGGCTCTCTGCCTTAGCCTCTGCCTTAGGGTACACCCATAATCCCATCAGTACTAAAACCCATAATCCCAGGGATCATGGATCAAGTCTCAAACTCTAGAAGTCCCCACCCCGTGACTTATGAGGCTTTGGGGGACAACTAGACATAAACCATAACAATGACACAACCACACAATCAAACACCATGAATGGAAACAATTTAAATTACACAAGGCAAGTTGGAAAAGTCTGCAGAACTGCCAACAGGAAAGAGCACAAGAGGGAAATTCCTGAGCAGTCCAACTCTTTCCCTCTGAGGCTCAAGCTAGCCCAGGTCTGCCAACCAAAGGTCCCCAGCTGAAGGTGGCAACTAGGGAGGAGTGACAGGTTCTGGCCCTAGCATAAACTGCTAGATCTTTATGGTGGTCATCTAACAAGGCTGAGGCCCCTAAAACAACAGTTGATCTTTCCAATGACCACTTGCTCCTTCTTCCCCACTCCATCCAGCCCTAGGTACAGTTTCCTTTAACTTTTGCCACACACACAGGACAGACCCCAGTCAGCTCCTTACACTGAAACCGCCCTCCAAACTCCACTCCTAGCAAAAGTCCATAAAAGGCTCAGCTTTTATCTCAGGTCAGAGGAGCTGCCTATCTGCCTTTGATCCTCTCCATGTCTTTGGAGTTAATAAAGGTTTCTTTTTATCTTTCCTATCACTTTTTTTTTTTTTTTTTTTTTGGTCTTTTTGAGACGACAGGGTCTCACTATCCAGCTCAGGCTGGCTTTGAACTCACTTTTGTAGCCCAGGCTGGTCTTGAACTTGCACCGATCCTCCTGCCTCAGCCTCCCAAGTGCTGGGATTACAGGCATGTGCCACCACACTCCTTATCTTTCCTATCTCTTTAGGGCACTGCTGAAAAACCTATCAGTCTACCCCTCCAAGTCTCCACCCCTCTGCTTGTTCTCCACTGGGGATACTTTCCACTAGTCACTGACACCCCCTGGTCCTATTTCTCTATTTCCCCTCAGTTGCCTTGTTTGCTTCTTTATTTTTGTTTGCTTATTTGTAATTGTTTTCAGTAGAGGTTTTTGTTTTTGTTGCTGGAGACCAAACCCACGGCTTCCAACTTGCTAGGCAAGTGTTCTGCCACTGAATTTAATTCCCACCTGTTATAGGCAGCTAAATTAGACAGAAATTTTATAGGCAGTCAGACAGGGCTAGGCCCTCAGGGAGACAATATGGAAGACAAGATGACCTACAACTTTGAGAAAGACAGTCTGGTGATGGGCCAGACCTCAAGACAAAAGAGTAAATAAATGCAACCACATACTTCTCTAGGAGTGGGTATCAAGGATTAATATTCTGAACAGGTATCAATCATATTGAAATAGCTCAAAAAGTCACTAACCCAACCCCCAACAGGAAGAAACCCTGTTCTGATGCCCACATGCTACATGACTCCTTCCTCATGTTGTCCTGCCTGAATTTAATCAATTTTACCTGAGCAATGGTGCTTTTACTCTCATTGGTTGACCATAGTTTTGTCTCACCTCATGCCCACCTAAGCTAGTTCCCATGTTCTCCAACTTAGACCAGCCTCACTGCATGGTTTTACTGTATAAAAATCCCTGGAAGAGACAGCTTCCTGTGACAACTCACTCAGGCCCCCTCTTCTTCCCTCTCTGACAGAAGCTTTCTTTTCCTCCAATAAATATATGTGGCTCTTCAACTCTTTTTGTTCCTAAAATTAATTCTTCAGTTTTAGAGTACATGAACTCATCCTAGGTACTTCAGGTTGGAAGTTTTATTACCCTATATCACACCCAGCCCCTAAAGCGCCTCTCTGATTGATCACCAGGCTCCCTTTGCTCTTGTTTTTTGTTGTTTTGTTTTTTTGTACCAGGGATTGAATTCAGGACCTTACACTTGCCAGGCTGGTGCTCATGCTGCTGCACTAACTCCCCAGCTGCTCCATTTTCCCTTAATTAACACTTCCCACAGGTGCCTGTCCTGCTGCCTCCTCTCCTCATCCCTAGAACATACTCCTCCCCAAAGCCACCTGGCCAAGTGCTACCTCTTACAAGCTCTCCCACTTGCTGCCTCCACTGGCTCTGCATCACCTTCCTGCCACAGCTGCTCTGCAGGCACTGGAATAAGTCATGTCACCTTGGGGTTATGACACATCTTGTTGCTAAGGCTGCAAACAGTTTCCCAGTTTGCACCTAAACAGAATACCAGGTATGTCCAACATGCCCCACCACCACCAGGGTCTCCCCTGGGGCTTTGTTTCAATAGTATCATTTTAATATATCCCAGCTGAACCTGCTTTCTTCTCACCTCTGCTGTCTGTAGCACCTACTTCCACATGACTCAGGCCAGAACCCCTATCCTGGCTGATTCCTCCATCGCCCTCTCTACAGATCCTGGACTCATCCACCACCCCACACAGACTGTCTGGACAATGCTACCATTTTGCATAGGGCTCCATGCCTACAGGGTCCCCACCCTGTCAAGCAGCTCAGGGATCACATTCAGCATGGGTCAAACACGCCCCGCAGCTGCTCAAGAGCTCTCCAAAGGTGCAGTGCCACCATGAAAGCCCTCTATACTGGTTGGGGTCTGGCAGACACTCCTCCAGAGCTCCACTTTTGTTCACTCACTCAACCCACTAGCCCCTGAGCTCATCTGTCACGACCAGTTCAGGCCCCACAGTAGACATCTACCTGCTGCCCTTCCATCTCCTCAGTGACACTGAATCACAGCAGTCTGAATCCCCACCAGCAACCATACCCTTTCTCCCTTTCCTGCCCAGCACCTTGCGTCTAAGTTACTACACAAGGGCATACCAGGCAGAGGCCTCACTGCTGAGCCCAACACCTTGCAAGGTATGGGCCCTGCTGAAACTCAAAGAATCAGCCTGCAAGGAACCTGGCAGAAGGGTGCTCTGCTGTCACCAGAGCATAATCAACTGAAATATGCAGCTACAAATATATTTGTAACTTTGTTGTTTTTTAAATATTTCTTTTTTTTATGATTTAATATTTTTATTGTTTAAATTTAACAATGGTTATATTCTTAAATATTTCTACACCCCTAAGATAAATCATGAGGTACCACACGAGAGATAAAAGAAAAGCTATTTTACCTGACAATAAAACTTAAGTTTTAAGCCGGGCGTGGTGGCACACGCCTGTGATCCCAGCACTTGGGAGGCTGAGGCAGGAGGATTGGTGGAGTTCGAGACCAGCCTGAACTACAAAAGTGAGTTCGAGGCCAGCCTGAACTGCATAGTGAGACCCTGTCTCAAAAAGACAAAAAACAAAACAAAACAAACAACAAAAACAGAAACAAAAAACAAAACAAAACAAAAAAAACCAAAACAAAAGAAAAACCCTGTTTTAGCTGAAAGGATCAAAAAGTGTACATGGCAGACAGCAGCTCAGTCCATGGAGAAGTAGCTAACTTGGCTCCCTGCACACTAGCAGACTTCCATGGCCTTTCTCTCCCCACAGAAGTACACATGGCAGACAGCAGCTCTCGGCCCTCTCAAGGCTACCTGCCCATTAGTGACCTCCATGGCACTCCTGTCCTCACACAAGCCATCTCACACAGGTCATTCTGTTAGGAAAGCTGAGAAGAGTATATTCTGCTCCCACCAGCTTAGGACAGAATTCCTTATAGAGCTCTTTCTCCTATCAGTCCTTCCTATACCCTCATGCCTCCTGTGACTTGGGCAAAATTCTTTCTACAGGAAACAGCACAATACAGCCAGATAAAAGCTCCTGCACAGGACTTCTCTACTGGAGGACTGACTTCCAGTTCCCAGATTCCTGCAGAGCAACTAGTTGAAAGAGTTGCATTCTACACACCATAGTAAAAACCTGGAAGGGATCCTGGAAATCATCTACTGTTGCTTCAAAACTTCACTGTAGGAACAACAGAAACACAACTCCTTGCAAGGTAAAAAAAAAAAAAACAAGCCCAGACCAAGAACAAACAAGATGCAGCTCTAGCGCCAAGCCGGGGGCTTTCATGCAGAAAAGATGTTTGGAAACCAAGTTTGTGGAGGAAGAACCCAGTCCTCAGGCTCCCTCCTGGTCCTCTTATCTCTCAATAGCGCTGTTGCTTCCCTGTGTGAGCTGCAATGCCAAGTCCATGGTGTCACAAAAGTCAGGACAGTTTCCATTTCATTTCCACTTACAGAAGTGGCTAAATAACGCTCAGAAAGCAAAGACTCCAGGAACCAGGACAACAGCTGGGATGTTAGAGATTGTTCCACTTAGTCCAATTTTTTTTTGAGATATTAGAGTAGCAACAAAATAAATAGGAAGCAGCTATAATGTCAACAAAGAAATCAATTTTTATTAAACTAACATAGGTGAGTGTCTTAGTTACTTTCTACTCGTTGCTGGGACAAATACCTGACACTCAAAATGAAGGAAGGAAAGGTTTATTTAATTCAGTTACTAGAGGTTTCAGTCCATATTCGGCTGGCCCAAGGCTGAGTGGAACAAGGCAGAGAGCATCCAGTTCATGGTCGTGGAACAACAACAAAATGGTGACCGAGGAAATGGAATAACCAGGGGAGCAGAGAGCAACAGCTCTAGTCTGTCTCTGTTTCTCTTTATATTACATTCAGGCTCTCCCTCTCAGCCTGTTCGCTTTAGGCTACACCCATAATCCCAGAAATACTTAAAACATATAATCCCAGGGATCATGGATCAAGTCTCAAACTCTAGATCAGTACTAAAACACATAATCCCAGTGACTCAAGAGTCAAGTCTCAATCTATAGAAGTCCCTGCCTCATGACTGCATGAGGCTTTTGGGGGAACAACTAAACCATAACAGTGAGAAAGCTCAGGGCCCGGAAGGATGGCTCAGTGGTCTAAAGCGCCTGCCTAGGAAAGCTTAGGCAGCTTCAGGGACTATGGCTAGATCCCGGGCACCACATGCTGTGCCAGCCCTGCCCTCAGGGTAGGCTGAGCTGGCCATAAAAATAAACAAACAAAAGTTCTGAAACAAGAAAAAAAAATTTAAAAAAAATAAAAAAATTTTAAAAATAATAAAAAAAGAAAGCTCAGCTCACTCTTCTGTCTAAGGTAGCAAGCACAGGATGAACTGGCTAACTGCAAACAGATGTATAGACATGTGATCAGGTTCATAATCAACTGGAATACCAAGAGGCAGGAAATACTACCTCCTGACTTATTCTTGGAAAAATTGAGCAGTGTTGTCTTCTCTTAGGCTAGCCCCCTAAAAACATTTACATTTAAAGCAAGAAAGGGGTGCCCGGCAGGATGGCTCAGTGGTCTAAAGCGCCTCCTTAGGAAAGCTTGGGCGGCTGCAGGGACCGTGGTTTGATCCCTGGCACCACACGCTGTGCCAGCCTGCCCTGAGGGCAGGCTGAGCCAGCCATAAAAATAAATAAATAAACAAAAGTTCTGAAACAAGAAAAAAATAAAATTAAATTAAAAAGTTTAAAAAAATAAAGCAAGAAGGGCAAACCAGCCTCAGGGGCCAGGTCCTTGGCCCTGAGGTTTGACACTGCCTGATTAAGTGTGCTCTGCTCCTCCCATTTCCAAACCACACACATATACCACCACAGTCTGGTGCAACAGAAATGCTGGCTGTGGCACTGCTTTGCAGTCACAGACCACCCCAGGGAGGGCTGGATCATCAATGGCTACCCAGCAGTAGTAAGCAGCACCCAGGGGCCACAGTGAGGCTGCCTACAGCACGGCTCCCTGACCATTTTCTAAACACTCAAACACAGCCTGGTTTCCAAGACTCCAAGAAATGTATTTAAAGATCATCACTAAAATCCCAAATACAGTACTGTGGGAGGGGGGTGAGTGGTTAAAATTTGTTTAAGCCAGGCATTGTGGCACACACCTGTAATTCCAGCACTTGGGAGGCTGAGGCAGGAATGGATTGTTGCCAAGCTTGAAACCAGCCTGAGATACAAAGTGAGCTCAAGGAGAGCCTGAGCTGCATAGCAAGACCCTATCTCAAAAGGAGAAAAATAAATGAAAGAAAGAAGTTTAAGTGTTGCCAGAATCAGAAAAAGAACCCAGGGGGCTGGGGCGATAGCTCTGTGGCACAAGTGACTGCCTGGCAAGTGCAAGGTTATGAGTTTGAACCCTGGTCCCACAAAAAAAAAAGAACCCAGAAGAGTTATGGTTTGGGCCACACTTCTGGGATGTTTGTCTACTTTAAGCAAAGTACTCTGTTACAACCCCTTCCCTATTTTAAAATTAGTGAGGTTTTCAAAGAGCCTGAGAGTGCACAATTATATACATGTGTATTTAATGTATTTGACATCAGAGCAGAAAAAAAAAAAAAAAGAATAAACCTTTCAGACAGGGTCTTGACATGCAGTTTAGACTGGTCTTGAACTTGCAAGGATCCCCCTGCCTCAGCCTCTGAGTGCTGGGATTACAGGTGTGTGCCACCACACTCAGCCCAGGGCAGAAAGTTCTGAATGCCAGGTATTATTTGAATATGACTTACTGGATATTTAACTTCATAAAAACCGATTTATTACACACATTAACAAACAATAGAAAGATAATCAAAGAGGGAGCCATGCACTTTATTTATTTAAACTTTGTTTTATTTATTTATGTTATGGCCAGCTCAGCCTGGCCAGGACAAAGCCACATGTTCACACAGTCCTCATGTTAGTTTTGTTAACACCTTCATGTCCAATTACACCTGATATTGTGCTGGGAAAATGAGTTAGAAAATGTGCCTGAGCACACTGTCTCAGCCCGGGATGCCCAGGCATGCCACTTCACCCCCGGAAGCAGTAATAACAATAATAATAATAATAATAATAATAATAATAATAATATAAAGTGAATCTCTTATAGATAGCATATAGTTGGATAATGTTTCTATGTCATATAATAGTATCACTAAGCTCTTCTGGAGGGTTAAGAACCTAAATTTACAGACCAAAAATCAGAAAAAAAGAAGGGCTACAAGGTTAGCCAACATTTTGGCTCTAGCCCTTCAAGGTCAGTGAGGACTCAGGACATAAGAGAACCTGTACTGTAACATCCTGTAACTCAGTGGTGTCCCAAATTTTCTGTTCAAAGAGATTATGGGGCCACAGAGGAAAGGGATCAATGATGTGTAGTGTGCCTAAGGAGAGTCACCTAGAGAGAAAATATTCTCTCAGGCTTTCACAGAGAGCAAGCTGGTCAAGCAATGGCTGTGATTGATCCAGATGGCTGACACAAAAGTTCTACAAAATGCTGTACACGGTTTCCAGGAAAATCCTGAGAGGATATGACTGACCTTGTCAGTAATGAAAATTACATATTTTGTTGTATAGGTCTTGCTTTAACTTGGACTTAACCACCCAGCAGAAAAGTTTAGCTAAAGCAGATTAGTATGCTGAACTGTAAAAGGCTCAAGTCAACAGCTTCCAACATTGCCAGTTCTGCCAAATAATATTCCATACTATTATGGAATATTGCTCTATGTATGTATATAAGTACTTTCTTTTAGTTCAATGAGAAGAAATATTTGTATCACTAGCGTTTAGAAAAGTTATCATGTCTGCATCTTGTACTCTGAACAACTACTAACAATATGCATTGTATCAATTATTGTGGCTGTCTTACTAACCTGCTTTGAAACTGTCTCAATGTTACTTCTTATTAAAAGTAATAAAAATTTTTAAAAGTGAAAAAAAAAAAGAAAATGTAACAAAAAATATAGTCAATTTTGTACTGACATACAATCAGTATAACAAATACTAACGCTAGCCCTAAGATTATAAAAATTCAAGCTGGACAAATATACTTGCAACTCCAGCTACTAAGGTAGGGGGATCTCAAGCTGTAGAGCCATTTAGTGAGCCCCTATCTGAAAAAAAAAAAAAAAAAAAAAAAGTTAAAAAGGACTCAAAGTATAGCTCAGTGGTAGAGAATCACTGGGTTTAATCCCTAGTACTATAAAAGGACTATAAAAAATTCATATTGAGGCTGGGGAGATAGCTCGGCAGTCTAAGTGCCTTCCTGGCAAGCGCAAGGACCAGGGTTTGATCCCCAGTAATGCATGTCATGCTAGCCCTGGAACTCCTAGCATACTGTGCTGGCAACCAAAACCAAGCATGGTGATACATGCCTGTAATCCCTGTTCTGGGGAGGTTAAGACAGGAGGATTAATACAGGTTCAAGCTGCATAGTGAGATCCTGTACCAAATACAAAAATAAATTTTAAAAGAATTTATAGGGAACACTACAAATGATCTAAAATCATTTAAAATAATTTCTAATAAATATCACTACAAAAATAATACATCAGAGTGCTGGAGAGATAGCTCTGTGGCACAAGTGCCTGCTGGGCAAGTGCAAGGATGTGAGTCCAAACCCCAGTCCTGCAAAATAAATAATTAATTAATTAATTATAATACATCAATGCACAACACAATGTGCAAGAAGAAATCCCTCTGTGAAGCAGAGGACCAGCTATTCTATCAACAGGAAGCTCACCTACCTCAGACCACACCAAATAACCAGCAGGTGCCAGAGCTTTAGGGGGATCCTAATCCTAATCTTTGTTAAAAAACAAAGATTGAGCCGGGTGTGGTGGCGCACGCCTGTATTCCCAGCACTGGGAGGCTGAGACAGGAGGATTGGATGCTAGTTCGAGACCAGCCTGGGCTACAAAAGTGAGCTCAAGCCAGCCTGAACTGCATAGCGAGACCCTGTCTCAAAAGACAAAAAAAAAAAAAAAAAAAGATTGACAGGTAACAGATGAGACAAATTCAGGGAGCCACTGGCCAACTACTACACTTTCAGATAATTACCAAGCAAATGTTCTTCAGGGGGTCGAGGAGATAACTCAGTGAACCAAAGTGCCTGCTTAAGCAAGCTCAGGGACCAAGGTTCAATCCCCAGCACCACATGTTGCACCAGCTCCACCCCAGGATGGGCCAACTTGGCCAGAGTCTGGCATGGGCACAGTGGCATGTGCCTGTAATCCCAGCGCTGGGAAGGCTGAAAAAGGTAGGATCACTGTGAGTCCAAGTTGCAAAGTGAGACCCTGTAATAACATTTTTAAATTAATTTTTCAAAAGTATTTATTGGGCCCTGCAGGATGGCTCCATGGTCTAAAGCGCCTGCTTAGGAAAGCTTGGGCGGCTGCAGGGACCACGGTTTGATCCCTGGCACCACATGCTGTGCCAGCCTTGCCCTGAGGGCAGGCTGAGCCTGCCATAAAAATAAACAAACAAAAGTTCTGAAACAATAAAAAAAAAAATTAAAATTAAAAAAATTTTAAAAAGTATTTATTTATTGGTGGGTGCAGGGTTCAAACTCATGACCTTGCACCTGCCAGACAGGCATGTGTGCCATGGAGCCATCTCCCCACCCCCACAATTTATTTTTAAAACTGAAGAAAATGTTGCTACATTCTGATTACAGATACAACTCATGCATTAATTTATCTGCCTTCCAGGAACTTTTTTTCACTGAATTTCAGGGTGTACAAATATTAATTCTATAACTCAAAATATTTAGAGTGACTACTTTGATAAACTTGGCCCATCCCTGAATAGTACAGACTCCCTAGAGAAGAATCTTTACAAACCCAACAGGAACCCATCTGCTAGTGCATGAGCTTTCTCCTGGACTAGCAGATGACACCTGCTAGGCCAACCTCACCCTGACTTATACCTCAGCCAGGTGATCACTACACAACAGACAGCCTGGGCAGATTTCCACCTTATAGTCTTACCTGCCATCTTTTCCATACCTGCCTAACACAGTGGTGGAAAGAAACGGTTGCTGTGTCACCTGTCAAAAATAGCCCTACAGAAAGTCAATGTAGCTAATGTGTAAAGAAATGGTTCCTAGTTAATGATTATGTGAGACACAACACTCCTGTGGGAATTTAGAATCTGCCAAATTTTATATAAAGATTTTTTTCTTTTGCAATAAAGGGATTATTGGGGTAAACAGTAAAATGCAAATAAGGCTGTTATTTAGATAACACATATACAAAAATAGTCAACTGCTGCCAGGCATGATAATAGAAACACCCATAATCCCAGTCTTGGGGAAGCTGAGGCAAAAGTAATGAGTTTGAGGTTGAGGCCTGTGTGGATAGCACCTTCACACACACACACCCACATACCCACACACCCACAACCACACAGGTAAATTACTTTAATAACTATATTGTAATTATATATAAGAAAAGGCCCTTTTAGAAAATAGCTACTTAGGCACTTCTGTTTTAAATTGTTCATTAAAAAATAAAAGTTGTAAAGAGAAGAAAATACATTCACATTTGAGAATGTGAAAGACTACACCACAATTGGTTGCATTTTTCCTGCAACTTCTAAGCCTGATATTATAAAATAAACACATAACCCAACTCCTATTAAAAGATTTTGGGGCTTTTTCTCCAAAAGCAGACGTTAAAAAAAAAGAATACACTTAAGGTAACTTAATTAATGCTAGTCATACTCCTGAATGGCTGCCACTGTCATAGCCAAGGATATTTTCCCAAAATAAAGCAACAAAATTAAATAAATAAGTAATCCTCTCTATATTCCATGCTTTCATTAGAGGGAATGAGAGGGCTCAGTGATCCCTCCAGATCTCCCCAACTCCCCAGAGGTCCAAAGGTAACAGCCTGTAATAAGGGATAGCAGAGCACCTGGAACAGGATCCAAGGCCCATGTGGAACCAGCCTGGATCTTACTACAAGCCCATCTGCCCAGGACCTTAAGCTCGTGGTCCCAGAAGGGGACCAGCTCCTGGCTGTGGATGACACAAAGCAGGATTTATCAGGAAAACCAAGTTGAGCAGTTGGGCAGGGAGTATAAAGCCATGTGGGTTTTGTCAGACTTCTACAGGAAGCTCTGCTCCAGCTATAAAGCTCCCATGCTTTAGTGACATTGGGACCTCTGGAGTCCTGAAACTGCCTAAGACCAAGCATGTATCTGGTAATGTGAACTAATTTAAAGACAACACTATGCAATACAACAAATACTGTCAAATTCATATTATTTTGTTTGATGAAATTGTGTAACATTTCTAATTTTTATTACCATTTTGTGTCCTCTTAAAAAAAATAATAAAGAATGCTATAGAACAAAATAACAGGGAGGTCTGGGGAGATAGCTTAGTAGAACAAGCACTTGCCTGGCAAGTGCAAGAAGGGCCTGAGTTCAATCCCCGGTTCTACCACCCCCCACCAAAAAAAAAAAAAAAAACTAAACCATCCAATGAAATTTTAAAAAAGAAAAGCCCAGGCACCAAGACAATGGTGCTTACTCTGGCCTGGTCACACCAGTGCCAGGGGCTGCGGCTCCACCTCCTCCCTCAGACCAATCAGCTGTGCAAGGTAGGAGGAGGGTAGCTTCAGGTGGATGAATAGTGGATGGGTAGAAAATCCGGATGGTACAGGCTTCCAGAACTCACTGAGCCGCAGGCAGAACTGGCCATTCATGCTAGCCCAAGATGAGAGCCCCAGGCAGTGTCCACGGTGTCCATTTGCTTTCATCTTGTCTCACCCCTGCAGGCAGGACTCTTCACATGGTAGGACTGTATTTTAAACAAATCTTCATTTTAGAAACTTTAACATATTCACAGAGGACCTCATTTCATTTGTTTCAATGCTGGGTGGCTCTGAACCACTAGTGGCACATACACAACTTGACTGTCCCATCAGGCAGCATGGGACATTCTCATCAGGTGGCACAAGTCACCACTGGGACAGTCATGTACATACCACCAGAAGTTTAAGCCAGGAGGAATGTGTTAAGTACTGTATTACAGCCAGGCATGGTAGCACAAGGCTTGTAATCCCAATACTTGGGAGGCTAAGGCAGGAGGATCCTTTCTACTTCAGGACCAGCCTGGGCTACTAAGTGAGCTCAAGGCCAGCCTAAACTACATAGCCAGATCCTATGTCTCGAAAGAAAGAAAGAAAGAAAGAAAGAAAGAAAGAAAGAAAGAAAGAAAGAAAGAAAGAAAGAAAGAAAGAAAGGAAGGAAGGAAGAAAGAAAGATCTATTATAAAACATACACATATTATACCCTACTTTACAAAACCATGAAATTACCTGAATCCTACAAATCTTTATTTATTCACTTATTTATTTAGTCTTTTTGAGACAGGGTCTTGCTCTGCAGTTTAGGCTGGCCTTGAGCTCACTTTTGTAGCCCAGGTTGGTCTCGAACTCACATTGATCCTCCTGCCTCAGCCTCCCAAGTGCTGGGATTACAGGTGTGTGCTACCATGTCCAAGCTCCTACAAATCTTTAAAATCCATGAAATGCTTCA
Source organism: Myocastor coypus (assembly GCA_004027025.1). Taxonomy (NCBI): domain Eukaryota; kingdom Metazoa; phylum Chordata; class Mammalia; order Rodentia; family Myocastoridae; genus Myocastor; species Myocastor coypus. Next base: position 72,963 of record PVJA010001128.1, on the reverse strand, counting down.
TTTTAGAACTGGAAGGCCAGCTGGGTATTATGGCACAGGCCTATAATTCCAGCACTTAGGAGCCTGAGGCAGGAGGACTGGTACAAGCTCAAGGCCAGCCTGAACTACATAGCAAAAAAGAACATTGGAAAGCCAACTGAAAGGTGGAGGTTCTGGGAGCTCTGAGGTGACACTGCCTTAGGGGACCATCACTGTACATGAAGACCACGCTGGCTGAAAAGGTATGATTGTGTGCATAACTGTAACTGCCAAGTTGTGTCTGCTGTGTGCAGCGCTAGGACACCCAGCCCTGCTGCAAACTCCACAACGGATGCTACTTTAGGGCAGCATCCTAGGTGTAAAATACACGCTGGTGGCAGGGACACTCCATTCCCAAGACCCAGCCCTATTCCCACCAATGAATGACCAAACTCAAAGGACAGTCATGGCTGTCCCCATTGCAGCCCCACATGGCCCAGTGATGGATAGGCTGCACTTCACAGTGAGGAACGTGCTGTGGCACAGACCTTTCCTGGGTATCTTAGCATGTTTAAGACACAAGGAGATACCCAGTGCATACCCAGACGACTCTGCACTGGCTTTTACCCAATCCCGTTGTTTCCAAAATGGCTAAATTTGTTTCAAGTTATTTGACTACCTTCTACCTTACGGAAAAAAGGAAAAGTAATTACAGGCCACAGTTGCATTCTTTGCAACACAGAAAATACATCTTTATTAAAAGTCAGTCAGCGAGGGGCCCCATCCAGGGCTGCCCCAAGGCCTAATCTAATGGCTAAAAATGTTTTTCACCCCTCTGTTCATTCTTATGGGACAACCTGACAGCGTTGACACAGAACACCTAAAAGAGGATGGCAACCAATGTTCACATATGTATTCCATTCAGTCACCTTTTCCGGTTCTCATGTTTTTACCTTCTCTGGCATTTCCTGCTAGATTTTCTTTTCTTTTTTTTTTTTTTAAAGAACTTTTATTTGTTTGTTTATTTTTATGGCCGGCTCAGCCTGCCCTGAGGGCAGGGCTGGCACAGCATGTGGTGCCGGGGATCGAACTGCGGTCCCTGAAGCCACCTAAGCTTTCCTAAGCAGGCGCTTTAGACCACTGAGCCATCCTGCCAGGCCCCATCCTGCTAGATTTTCTTCTCACCCAGTTTATGCACTGTATAATCCACCTTGCAGGTTTCTTCTGGGGCACTCCATCTTTCCCTTTCCCCACTCTAAGGCACCCCACAGGGAACCAATCCATCCTCCACTCCACCATGACAAGGACGATCTAATACACGTTTAATCAAACTGCACAAGGACTGACTGTAGAAGTGAAAGACAAAGAGAAGTTGTTTATTCAAAACTGGAATCCACTTCCCGTGACTTTACATTTCGAGTCATGACCTTCTCACAGCTTAAGCAGTCCATGTTTCCATTTTTAACTGAAGGGCATCCTTAGGCTCTAAGCCTTGGAGACAGTGGTCACTGGATCCTCCATTAAGACAAAGGACTGGATCCAGTTTCCACTCAAAGACTGTTCATGCAGCTCAGCACATCTCCCCATAATGGGCATGGAGGCAAAGGCAAGGCTTAGGGGTGGATACAATGCTGTTTTACTTCAGAGCAGTGGCTCCTGGTGTACCCTCCTGGAGGCCTAGGTGAGTGCCAGGTACTAGTGACAAAGCACACACAGCATGTAACGTAACTCCTTTAGAACTCACTCTCAGATGTCCTCAACTCTTCCCCATGTCTAAAGGAGCATGCCTGAGTGATTCAACAATGCAGATCTCATAGGCTTTTATGACCATCCTACAAGAGGAGATGAACATCTTTACCAAGAGTGTGAAGACTTACTACAGCTATTATCTAACATTCTCATTGGGACCCTCAGTACATACCTACTACAGCAGTCTTTTCCTTTTTTTTGGAAGATTTAGATAGCTGAAGTGGTAATTTACTTGAACAGCCATGTCTTGTCATGTAATTTACCTAACTGCATAATTTAAATGTAAAGGATTTACAGAGACAGTTATGAGAAAAAAATAAGCTGTGCCAAATGGAGTCAAGCAAACCATTACTACAGAACCATCTAGAATTTGTAACTTGTACCATTTCTCCCAAGCTCCCACTCACAAAGCCACAGAACAGGATTTGTGGGCCCTCTTATGCCAGGCCACACATCAGTCAGCTGGCTCTCTTACTGCCTGCAAGTTCTGAGTTTCCCTGTCTTTCAAGACCGTGGCATTTCTAAACGTCACTGGTAAGGGTACTGGTGATTGCCCCTCTGGGTCTAAAGTCTTAGTTGGTTTGCTTATTTATTTATGGTGCCAAGGATTGAACTCAGGACCTTGTGCTTGCCAGGCAAGCACTTATTCTACTGAGCTATCTCCCAAGAAGCAGGGAGCAAGAAACAGAGCCCAAGGAAGGCTGCTATCTGTTACTTGTAAATCCCAGAAAGTGGGGATTTATGACTGCAGATAGCAGTTTCTCCTGCTGGTGCCGTTTACTTTCCTCTTGCTTGGGATGTTAATGGTTGTCTCCTCCCCTGTTCCCTTGTTATCTTTTAGCATCTGTGTGAGCCTATGGCAAATGGTAGAAGACATAGTGATCTGTAGTCTGTATTCACCAGAGTACTTGTGCACATTCCTTAGCCTGCTTTTAGCCCTCAGTGAAGGTGAGCTGCTTCTGGAGCTCTGGGCTCACTTGGAGAGACAAATCTCAGTGAGTCCTCTGAAGCTACACTCATGGGGTATAGGCAGTTTGGTGCATCCAGGGTTCCAGGGCCAACATAGCATGCAGTGCTGGAGAATCAAGCCCAGGTCCTTGTACTTGCCAGGGAGGTGCTTAGATCACTGAGCTATCTCCCCAGCACAAACATCTCTTTGTTCAGACTACAATTCTGTCACCACAAGAGAAGTAACACGTCCTATGTTGCACAAGGCATTTGACATCCATGTCTTAATACTAATGGTGTTACCCTTTTTTTTTTGTCTTTTTGAGACAGGGTCTTGCTGTACAGTTCAGGCTGGCCTTCAGCTCAGTTTTGTAAGCGGCTGGTCTCAAACTCTCACCGATCCTCCCGCCTCAGCCTCCCAGAGCTGGGATTACAGGCGTGTGCCACCACGCCCAGCTTAATGGTGTTACCCTTGTTCACACACTTCAAGTGGTACCTCCTCAGTTTTTCCACTGGGAAGTCACTACCCTTTACAACATATAAATATCCTGAGGGAGATATTTGTGTGATTGTTGATGGTGATGGGCTTTTTTTCTTGTTGAGACAGGGTCTCCCGGTGTAGTTCAAGTTGGCACTGAGCTCTTTATGTAGTCCAGGCTGGCTTTGAATTCTCAGTGATCCTTCTGCCTCAGCCTCCCAAGTGCTGGGATGACAAGTGTGTACCACCATACCCACCTGAAGGAGATATTCTAGAATTACGTAAATATCATATGTTGAAGGAAAAATAAAAACTAAACACAGTACGAGATCCTGAGTTGTCCTGAAACAAAATGGGATGTTAATGGAAAACTGAAGTTTAAATGAAGTCTATAATACACTTGGTAGCACTATGCCAGCATTAGATTTCTGGCTCTATAGATACTTCATTACATAAATGTCAACATTAGGGGAGGCTGGCGAAAAAACTGGGTAAATGCACTAAAATATTTTTGCAATTTTTCCGAAAAGACTGCACTTAATCGATGAAAGTTTACCATGTTGTAGCCTCTGCTTCTGTAAGTCTACGTGAACTTAAAAGCATGTACCACTGTTCTCCAACTCCCAAGTAATGATGATACACACTCTAGGCCTTGGCCACCTACCTGGCAGCAAGACTGGCAGATGTGGCTAACTATCATGCACAACTTGCCAGTATAACAAGCTGATGGACTATGTGAAGACTATGCAGTGACCACACCTGCAGTACTCATAAAACCATGCGGTGAACCACTACTTAGCACACTAGTCACACTGTCTGACTGGCTGCCCCCAGCTGCAGAGCAGAACCATCCACAAAACTTCAGGTGACAGACAGACATGCGGCAGTGACCTCTAACCTGTCCTGAGGTGGGATAGGGCCCCAACAGCATCGAGACCATGAAGAGGCAAACAGGCCTTAGGATTTCTGATCAAGGTGCATTATCAACTGCACAGGTGACCTGTCTCTCCCACTATGGTGGGAGATTTCATAATTAAAAGTCCCAAGAAAAAACCGTGGATGCAGGCAGGAGGCTTCACTAATATCTGACTGAATCTGGGAGGTTCCAACCCAGGAAAGCAAAGGTCATTTGGAGCACATAGTAGTGGGGCCCTAGCCTTACAGATCAGCTGTAAGTCAGCACTGTAAGCAGAAGGGCACCGGGCCTGCTAGGTACATAAGAGTTGACTCCCTGGCACCCCCTAGAGAAAAAGTGGAGCTGCTCTCTGGCTAAGGCTTGGCTACATAAGTTGAAGGGCCCAGAGAAAAATCTAGGCGTCTTAGGTCATATGATTAAGAAGCTCCTAGTCACCAGAGGGCAAAACAAACCCAGGGTTCCCTGCCATGTTCTTGTTACCTAGACAGTGATAATCATTAATACATACACCAACACTGGAAGAGGACATGTCACATGCAACAAGCCAGTTTCTACCCCCACAAAGGATAACAGAGCAAACACAAAATCATAACAAACAAAACCAGTAAGTTTCCACTGAGGGAGGCAGAGATAATATGAAATTCGTAAACAGTAAGGTACTATGAGAAAGGAACAGGACAAATATACTCTTAGAAAGTAAGGGTTTGACTGTGGAAATTCAAAAATTAAAACATCACTGGAAGATAAACTGGAGGCTTCTTCCACAAACGAGAATAAAAATGGTATGGGATGAACAAAGACAAGAGATTGAAGGTTCAAGCCAAGCTGTCTACCACAAGCTAACAGGAGCTGCTACAACAGAGAAGAGAAGCATGAGGGAGCAAGGAACTCAAATGATCCAAGAGCATTTCCCGGGGCTAAATGACAAGTCCACAGAGTCACAGAGCACTTGGGCTGGGACTCCACATACATGAGCACCCTGTAAAAAGTCAAAAGGTCCTCAACACCTCCAACGATGGAAAAGATTATCCGAAGAAACTAAGAGCACAGCACCTGGCAAGATACTCGCTGACACGATAAAGCCAAAGTTAAAGCATGTATGGCATCGTGAAGAAACCAGAAGTAGACAAGGAAACTTTCTCCAGAAGTAACTGAACCAGGGAAAGAGGGCAGCCGGCTGGGGAGAGAAACTGCAGGGATGGTTACCATCCTTGAGTAGCCAATATCGTGACAGAGGTCCAAAGGAGTGGAGAACGAAAACAAACAAAAACCTAAAACAAAAGCTGTACAGGAAGGAGCCACCGCGAGAGGATACCGAGCTATTCCAAGGCCCCCAGCCGCGTGCCCAGGGTGTGTAGGAGAGAAGCGGTAGGCGGGAGCCTAGATCCTGCACCTACGGTTCGGGGATCTGCACCGCCGACTGCGAGCTAGAGCGGGGACAAGCGGGCTCCGAGAGGCCGGCGGGATGCGAAACGGGCCCGCAGGGTCCGCCAGCCTTGCAGGCACCTCTGTCGTTGACGCTATTTGGATCCAAGTTCTAAGCACACAACTTCTTAAGGGCGGGCTCGGGGCGCCATCTGTCCAGCGAGGCCGTCTGCGCACCAAGGCTCGGCAGCCGGGGGACTAGATAAACAGCCGTCCCAACCCTGCGCCCACGAACAATCGTGACTATTTCGCCCACACCTTGAGGCAGCGTAGCTCTACACGTCCCGAACTCCCTACCACCCGGCCAGCTGCCGGGCCGCGCACAGCGGCCACCGGCCGAGCCCCTCCCGTAGGGGCGCGTCAGGGCTGGCAGCGGGGACTGGACCGGGGCGGGGAACCCGCAGCACAGGGACACTGAGACCCGGCCCCTGCCCCGCCTCAACGCTGGCCGGGGCCGTTGCAGCGGCTGTCGCAGCGAGGCGGAGCGGGGGCGGACGGAGATCTCGCTCTAGCTCTCGCTCTCGCCCCGCGGGAAGGGGGAGTGGAGGCGCGACCGGCTGCGGGAGCTGCAATTACCGTGTGGGCTGCGGAATTCTCGTGGTGTTTGTCGAGGAGCTGCGATAATGGCGTCCGTCCTCGCGAGAGAAGCCGCTGATCTGCGCAGGCGCCGCGAGCACCACCCAGAGGCCAAAGCCCCACCCTCTGCGCAGCCTCCCTGGCCACAGGGTGTCGGGTTGAGGGCGGGGCCCACACTTGACACCTCCTGCGCGCGCGTTCCTCAGCGAACTCCGACGAGCATGCGCAAGCTCCTTTCCCTACGCCAAAAGTTAGCTCCCCCAGCTCTCACAAGCCTTTTGTATGCCCACGCTTCTTGCTAGAGCAAAAGAAGTCCCTTCTGGTGGCCGTCGGAAGAACACGCTTCCTCTATGAAGCGGAGTGATTTACGTATTAACTTCCGCGACAACTACATATCCCAAGGTACCCTGCGCAAGTTTTGCGATGCGTTCTGGGGTTGGTAGTCCCCGCGCAGTGCTTGCCGGGATTTGTAGTTTCCCTGGACTCTGGCGGCCACATCCCGTCTTCGCCTCGAGGGCTGCTGGAACTTGTAGTGAAGCTGACTCGGGTGTATCGTAAGCGCTGTCTTCTCTGGCCACGGTTCCTGCTCTGAGGTTCCGGGTCGCGCAGCAGCGGTTTGCCGTGATTGCGTGGACGTGTCACGCACGGACCGTGGCGCCGTGACATTGACTGTATACGACATGCTTGTGTACCATAGAATACGACCGCAAAATGGTGCAAATGAGCACTTGTTACACTTCTCAGTGCCATGTGCATATGTAGGCGAAAATTCGGCAAGTGCACAGTTCCCAGAAGTGCCAGTGCCAGCGTGGCCTCGGTGTCATGCTGTCCTTGCTTCAGGGCCCCCAAAACAAAATCAAGACCTTCCAAAAAGAGCTACAGATGCCCGCGCTGTAGCAGCGACGTTGAAATGAGGCTTGTCTCTGTCCAGATGAGGACAAAGGCCAACGGATTAGACCCTGGTGCAGCCAGGTCTGGCCAGAAAGAGGAAAAACAGGTTTAGACTCCTGGTGAGGTCCTAGAAGTCTGTTGTCTTGGTGTCCATGTTGAATATAAGCTGAACTTCCATCGCACACCTCCTCCATCTCCTCCACGTAGCCCATCCAGAAACCCCTGCCTTATGCTTCTATCCTTCCTCCTGACCCAGCTAGGTTAGCAGGGTCCCATCATCCCAGCCTCACTCTGCAGTGCAGATAGCCACAGCAGACACCTCCTTGATCTGCCTGCTGACTTTAAATCCCACAGATTAAAACTTCTCTTAAAAAACAAATTACTTAAAACCAGGTATGGTAGCACACACCTACAATCCCAGCACCGAAAAGGCTGAGGCACAAGAATCACTGAAAATTCCAGGCCAGCCTGGTCTCCAGAGTGAGTTCAAGGCCAGCAAGACCCCATCTTTAAATAAAAAATAAAAATAAAAATTGACCCCAGTTAGGTCACTGGCCCACAGTGCCTTTCTCCCTGCCGGAGCAACCTGACCTTCATGTTCAGACTAGGGCCTGTAAATTAAATATTTCTCTGTCTCCTAATCATTTTGAGGAGTAGTCTCCAACACAAAGACCCAAACACTTTGTCCTAAAGTCCACTAATGCTGGGGAAAAGGCTTCACAAAATAACCACAGAAATCCCATGGGGGAACTGGGGCCCCAAACCTCTTGGAGCCAGGCATGGTGGCACATGCTAGTAAGCCCAGGACTTGGGAGGCAGCCACAGGATTGCCATGAATTCAAGTCCAGCCTGAGCTACATTGCAAGAGACATCTGTCCCTCTGTGTGTGTGTGTGTGTGTGTGTGTGTGTGTGTGTGTATTTGGCAGTGAAATTTGAACTTCGGGTTGTTCTTTTATTTTGAGACAAAATCTTGCTAAGTCACTGTATTGTTCAGTCTGGAGTATAATTTGAAATCCTCTCATTTCAGTTTCCCAAGTACTTGGAATTACAGATGTATACTAGCATGCCCAGCTAGAAATAATTCTGTTTGGTTGGTTTCATTTTAATTTTTTGAGACATAGTTTTGTTCTATAGGGCAGGCTGGCCTTGAACTCACTATGCAGCATAACGTGGCCTAGAATTTGTAGCAATCCTCCTACATCAGCCTCTTGAGTACTAGTATTATAGGCATGGGCCACCACACTCAGCTTTAGAGATATATTGTGAACTGTGACAGAACATGGATGTATGAAAATACTTGGCTGGGAAAAAATGAATTTACAATAAGGCTTTTTCATATTTTTTAAAACTATCAAAAGTTCTAATTGATGGTTCACTTTCAAATGTGGCTTTGTGATCTCACCCATCCCTGACACATCCCTACTTGGTTCTGTGTCAATGAAGAAATAAAGGAATCAGTGGGTTAATACAGAACGAAACATTGTAATCTTCCCACAAGCAAAGAGGTTTTGCAGATTGAGGCAGGTCAGAAATGAGCCTATCAGAGTGTCATAGTTACTTTTCTCTTGTTGCTGGGACAAATACTGGACACCCAAAATGAAGGAACGAAAGGTTTACTTAGCTCACAGTTAATGGAGATTTCAGTCCATACTCGGCTGGATCCAAAGCAGAGGCCAGCAGTTCATGGCAGCAGAAGAGCAACAAAAATGGTGACAGAGGCAACTACCCAATCACAGCAGCAGAGCAACAGCGCTAGTCTGTCTCTCTGTCTCTCTTTAAATTACATCAGGCTCAGCCGGGCGTGGTGGCTCACGCCTGTAATCCCAGCACTTGGGAGGCTGAGGCAGGAGGATCAGTGCGAGTTCGAGACCAGCCTGAGCTACAAAAGTGAGCTCAAGGCCAGCCTGAACTGCATAGCAAGACCCTGTCTCAAAAAAAAAAGACAAAAAAAAAAAAATTACATCAGGCTCTTTGCCTTAGCCTATCTGCTTCAGGCCACACCTATAATTCCCAGCAGGACTCAGACCCATAATCTCATCAGTACTAAAACACATAATCCCAGTGGATTGTCAGGCAAGTCTCAAACTCTAGAAGTCCCCGCCCCATGATGGGGGGGCCAGCGCAGGGGGTAGTGAGGGGGCTTGGTAGTGATCGCTTAGATGCCTAATTTCTGGTATTTGTCTTTAGTATTTAGTACTTAGTATAGGACCTAACTACACAGATCGGATTTGTAGAGATCCTCCTATTTTCAGCTTCCCAAGTGCTGGGATTATAGTCCACAGTGTGCCCTGGGGGTGAGGCCAGCACAACACACCAGAATCCAAGCCCTGGTCCCTAAATCTACCTAAGCAGGCACTTTAATTCACTGAGCTATCTGGCCAGCAATAACTCTCAGTTTTCAGGAGTAACGAAATGGCAAGTTAGGCTCAGACACCTACCCACCAGGCTCTTCCCCTCACCAGTGGAGGACACAAGAATCCAGTCAGCTTCTGGAGTTGGGCCCAAGTCCCATTAGTGGGGAAGTTATAAGAGGAGGGGCACTCCCACCTAGGTTGAACCACATGTGGTAGCTTCTGTTGTTACCTAAAAATGCTGCCTTCGAGACATTCTAGAGACCTCAGAGGGTTCCTCTTGCTGAAGGTATCTCTAGGATAAAGAAAGATGAATTACAACTGGGAAAAGTAAAACACACACCTGTCATTCCAGCAGTTAGGAGGCTGAGGCAGGAACATCTAAATGAGCTCAAGGCCAACAGGGACTACATAGTGAGTTCCAGCCTAGCCTAAAAGAGACCCTGTCTCAATAATTAATTAGGCAAGAAAAGGCTGGGCCCTGGACTGTAACTGTGTCCAGCTCCCACCTTACTCTGGCAAGTGGCAGCCATTGCAGGCCTCAGCCTTCTCTAGGGACCAGGGCTTGGAACTCACAAACCTTGGAATACCAGGAAGAGTCGGTGGCACAGTTCCAAAAGAGTTTAGCAAAAGCCAACAGACTCTGTTTCCCTGAAAATAAGACTTAACCAGAAAATAATCAGTCTTGGAAACTAAAGATTCAAATTGCCAGCGCAATTGCCAAGCCTTACCTGCCATTCCAGAGCAGCCCCAGCAGGAGAATGGTGATGTGTACTGTTGGCCTGGACTTGGGCCACCACAATGGTAGCAACCTACAGTTATTTTCTGGTATTTATTTCTGTGTTGAATGAACTCTAGAGAAGTTAAGCAATGAGCTTGGTGCTCAAGACCTCACCAGTGGCAGAGAGCTGAGGAGGAGTGTGAGGTGGTGGGAAGATGGCAGTGACAGCCTTGCAAGCCCCAGCAGGCTTCATCTTGACCCAAAAGTGATGGGGAGCTGGGTCCAAGTTGGGCCAGCATGGATGGGGGTAGATTTGTATCCAGAAGCTTCCCTGTCATAAATACTGGGGGCTCAGGTGTGTGGGATCCTCCATGGAGAGAGAAGATAGCTTCAGGCAAGAAGGAGGCCTGCAGCAGGGAGGCAGCCTGGAGATGGGTACAGATGGAGAGACCCAAGTGGTCCTGCAGTTGGCACTGCTGCAGCTCCCAGCACTGGGAGATGGCACAGTGTGAATCGGCAGTGTGGCTCCTGAGATGCCAGGCTCTGCCCAGGGTGCTGCCCAGGGTGCTGTCCAGGCTCTGCCCAGGGTGCTGCCCAGGGTGCTGCCCAGGGTGCACTTTGCCTCATGTCTCTCAAGGTTCCTCCTGTGAGTCTTCCTTCATGACCCTTTCCACTCCAAAAAGAGTCTGCGGGGGGGGGGGGGTCAGAGTTCTCAGACACAAGGGACAGCTATTGTGATGACTCCGGCACAGGCCATAGGACTCATCCAGGACCATCAAAACCACAAGGACTGGTCAGTTATTGCTGCAGGGACAGGACACCAGCAATGGGATGTTGTGTCAGCTTCCTGTCCTCAGGCTCCTCACCAGCACTCCAGGGCTGTGGGACCTTCTGGAGGCCCCCTAGCGGGGGCATGTCTTCAGAAACACCTTCTGGGGGTCCAGCCTGAACCATAGCCATCCAAGGCCACCCCATGGGCCTCTGTAAAAAGAGACAGGAACAATGAAGCCCACCTCATGGGGGGTACAGTTGATCCCTAGGAGCAATAGTTTTGTTTCCACACAAAACACCTTGGTAGAACTGTCCTCCCAATAAAGTGCCAACAGCCACTATTGCCAGGACCAAGGCTGTGCCACTGCAGGAACCACACAGCAACCAACAGGTTGCCACACACAGCCAGCCACTTTGCCAAACTGCCTTTTGAAATTTGCTTAGGGTGATGTGGTGTGGTGATGCATGCCTATAATCTCAGCACTCTGGCAGCTGAGGCAGGAGGACCACCCCGAGGTCAAGGCCATCCTGGGCTCCATGGCAGACCCTGTCTCAAAAAGAAAGGGGCCACAAAGATAGCTCAGTGGTCTAAGTGTGTGCCTGCCTAGACAAGTGCAAGGACTTGGGTTCAATCCTTGGTACCACATGCATGCCAGCCGTACCTCAAGCGTGCCAAGCAGCCACCAAGACAGAGCATGGTGGCACATGCCTGTAATCCCAGTACTGGGGAGGCTGAAAACAGGAGAATCACGACAAGTCTGAGTTGCATAGTGAGACCCTGTATCAAATATATAAAAAAGAAAGGAAATTTTGCTTAAATACATAAGATAAAGTTTGTCTGCTGTAAATGGTACAACTCAGTGCCGTTAAGTACACTCAGTGTTTACACAACTGTGCCTCTCAGCACCCAGAAAGAAGCCCTGAGCTTTCTCAGGATTCTCAAAGGACCCCCAAATCTTTAGCAACTCTCCTTGTCCCTCACCACCCCTAGCAATCACTGGTGGGCGTCTGTCTCCGTGGATCAGCCTAGCTAGGGTATTTCATAGGATGGGGTGGTTATGCAAGCCATGGGTGGGCACACAGCCGTTTGTGGCTCTGTCTTGTTTAGCGCTCTCTGTCCCGTGGGTGTGTGGCCATTCCATGCCCACTGTGGCCAAGACTCTGTGTTCTCCTTTTTCTGCCTGTGCTCAAAGTGGATGAACCTGGGGATTTGGTGACTGTATTTAACTAATTGAGCAACCTACCTGACTTCAGTGACACCTTACTGTTCTAAGTGAGCAAAGCTGCTTGCCTAATCATTCATCACCCTTAATGTCAGTGTCACTGTGTCACCTATGTCACCTGCAACATTGACTCTTAGCCGGGATGCCTATAGTTCTGACTCTGACTATGAAGTGTAAGCTGGACTCAAACTCATTTTGTAGCCCAGGCTAGCCTTGAACTCACAGTAATCCTCCTGCCTCAGTCTCCCAAGTGCTGGATTACAGGCATGCCCCAGCAAGACTAGCTATCTGAATTTTATTATTGAGTTCAAACTTCAGTCTCGCCCCAGGTATGATTACAGCTTGGTTCTGTTTCCACCAAAACCCTTGTACCAGATGAAGAGTGGAAGAAGAGAGGCTCTGCCCCTGCCATCCCAGCATCTGTGGCTGTGCCCCTCCTTGTGTGCCCTGGCTAGTGTGGGCTGCACCGCTAGGTGGCAGTATCGTGGCCACATGTTTGTCCCATCCCTGCTGCTGCTGGCAGGAGTGCTGCGGCACATCTGTCCCTGCTCTGAGCTCTGGCTTCTCCCTGGCTATGTCAGCATCTGTCAGGATCTGTAGGAACACAGAGAAGAACTGCAATGTAGAAGAAAGGAAAAGGTGGAACACAGGTTGTGGGATGTGTGCCTGGAGCTCTTGACAGAAGCAATGTTGTATTTTCTCGCTCTTCTCTCTCTTCACAGCTGTAGACTCACATTCTGTCTATCCTTCTTGGGTGGCAGCTCAAGAATGTACCCAGCAACTATAAACACACTTTGCCAGCTTGCTGACCCAGGGGAGGGGGCCTCCTTCCTCACAGCTTCGTTCGGCTTATGCCCCCTGTGCAACCCACAGCAAAGGCTAAGATGTGGCGGGGACCACAGGGGCATCCCTAGGTGAGGGCATCTCATAGAGGGAACCCAGGTGAAGTTACCAGAGGATGGGGAAGCTCTCAGCAGATGTGGACAGACTCTGTCCTTGGCCCCAGGGTCCTGTCCCTTAAGCACCAGTTCCTGAATGCCATGTCCCTACACATGGCCCATCCAGTGGGTTCTGTGATCTGGGCCACTGTTGGCTCATTTCTAGGAGAAAGTGTTCATCCTGGGTCTTGGCTGCCAGCTCCCCTAGCTCTCTGGTCCTTGCACCCAGGACAGACAGCAGTGGCTCCTGGCACATCACCTGCCTGGGGAGGTGCCCTGCAGCAGGACCACCCAATTCTGGGTCCCTCCCATGAACAGTATCCACAACCAAGCAGCTTCTGGCGTGATCAGTGTAGGAAACACAGATGAATGCGTATAACCAGTGTCTCAGTTGCTTTTCTCTCATTGCTGGGACAAAATACCCGACACCAAGAATTAAGGAAGGAAAGGTTTATTTAGCTTCAGTTTGTGAAGGTTTCAGTCTCTATGGCAGAGTGGCACATGACAAAGGGCAGCAGGTCATGGCTGTGGAAAACAGAGAGAGCCAAAAGGGAGGAGCCGCAAGGGGGGGCCAGGGATGGGAGGCAGCAGCCTCTCCCTCCATTATATCGCAGTCAGGCTGCCTGCCCAGGTAGAGCATCCCTCACACCCATAATCCAGCAGCACTTACCCCGTAATCCTAGCATTAATCACAAACTCTAGACACCTGCTGCCCGAATGACTGCATGAGGCTTTGGGGTGACAAGCAGACACCAACCATAACAACCGGTAAAAGTGCACAACAAAAATCGTGCCACAGAGAATAAAGTATAGTGGGCATAGTGGCACCTGTATCACACCTGTGATACCAGCTACTCTGGAGGCCAAAGCAGGAAGATTATATGTTCAAGACCATCCTGAACAACTTAGTGAGATCTTATCTCAAAATAAAAAGGAATAATAATAAAATAGTAAAAGGGCTAGAGAGGTGGCTTAGTGGTAGAGCACTTGCTTAGCATGCATAAGGCCTTGAGTTCAATCACACCATTTAGAAAAATAAAAAGACCCCAGTGGAAAAGTGAGTGTCCATAGGTCCTGCAGAGACATCTGTGTTTTCAAGGTTTCTGTCCAGCACACATTCTTCTTGCTTCTCTTTTGAAGTCAACTTCTCTGGGGACAATATGCATCTCAGAGTAGGATGGGTAAGTCCTCGGTAATGCAGCCAGCTGCATTTCTATCACGTAAAAGTTAAGTCCTCCAGGAGCAGGTAATTAGGGAAGTTTGGGGGCTCCCAAAACAAGGTTCCTCAGCTAGAAGCTCTGCACACTGTGATTTCCAGGAAGGGGTCTCTGTGTGCTGCACACATGTGTTGTGTGCTTTATAAACACAAGAAAAAAGCTTTTTAACAGAGGAGAGAGAAAAGGGGAAATTTCAGTCTTTTCTTCCTGCTTTTGAAGCATTGTCAAGGTTACATGAACGAGGTTACACAAAATAAATCTGGCACACATTGGGGGTTTAGTTATGGAGATAGCTAAGTGGGCAGATTGGCCAGTGGCCTGGCCTCTGGCCTGACCTCTGGCAGTAGAAAGCCAAGTGTGCAAAGTGAGGAGGGGAGGCTCGCAGGTCTGTGGCTTTGGCTGGCTATGGCTCAGGCTCTGGGAGGTCAGTCTGCCCTCTGTAGGCCTCTGGGTGGTCAGGTGAAGACCTCATGCCATGGACGCCTGCCACTGCCCATCTTCCCAGGGCACTCCCTTAGTCCCACCCTGCCCTCGAGTGTCCTATGTCCCAAACCATAAAGCCAACAGCACATGGTACAGGGGCTTTACCTCTCCTTTGCCACCCACCCTTAGAGTCAGGGCAGCTCCCAGAGCTGTTTACCAGATCGAAGCATTGTGACCCAAATGGCCTGTCCCTAGTGAAGACTGATGTCCCCATGCACCTATCCCTAAGCCAAACCAAACATTCTCACACACACTGAGACAAGCATGAGTTGAAATTTAACCATGGGGCTCAAGGGTTCAGGTGAATTTCTCCAAAGTAGGGTACACTGCTCCTCGAGGCTCTTCTGCCCAGGTGTGGCAGACATCAGGATAGATCACCCTCTTAGACGGGGATCCCACCCAGATGTTCAGGGCCATGATGCTGGGGAAGGGCCACTGCAAGCCCTCTAGCACATCCTTCCTGTTCAGGTGGGTATGGGGAGTCCCCCCACATCCTGAAACGGGGCTGAAGTGGCAATATTTCCAGCAGACCTGCATACAGAGCCTCAGGAGCAGCACTTGTGAGTAGAATCCCATGCCCTGGTATTGTTTGATGCTTGTATGGTTTCTAGCACAAATCTGAGAGGTGATAATACAGCAGCAATATGGGCTCAGGACTCTACTCTGCTGCTTTTGCCACGTGGTGACCCGGAAGAGGTCATTTAGCCTGCGTTTTCTGGGTGCAGGGTCCTCAGGCTGGGTGGGTAGCTAATCTTTGGTGGCCACTGAGCTCTGACCTGGCTCGATACCTTCACCTAGCAGGTGGGCTCTGGAGAAGACACACTGGATATGGACACTGGTGACCAAAGGGAGAGGAGTGTTTAGCCCAGCACCCTGTGGGCTCAGCCTCAATTTTCTCGTCTCAGGATGGGGTGATGTGATCAAATGCTGCTTCCCAGGCCTGCAGGCATGTGCATGGGATGTATGTAGGGAGCCGCTGGCCCATGACAGGCTCTGGGATGTCACCAGGTCCTTCTCAGACCATACCAGGCACAATGACTGCTGTTGTGAAAACCCCTGGGCTCTGAGCTGGCTGTTGTCCTATAGGTGCTCAAGCCTGTGAAGAGCAGGCAGATGGCCTGGGGGGACAAAGAACACTGTTGTCAACCTGTGGAGTGGCCTGGCTTCAAGAGACACTGTAGTGAGGAGCTGCTCCAACCATAGGAGGTTGGGAGCTATTGCAGGAGCCAGAGGGTCCTCAGGGGTTCACACAGGGTGGGGAGCAAAAGGCCCAGCCCACATTTTAGAGCCAGAAGCTTCTTACCTCCTCCACTGTACCCTTCCTAGCCCAGTCCTCCGGGGACAAGGACACTCCTATGAGGTTCCCAGGCAGGGGCCTTATCCCAGGCCCTCTCCTAATACTTGCCTTAGGCTCCAGACCACCCAGAGGGGACTCACGAGTATACAGTCCCCAAGGTGAAGCCCAGAGTCAATGCTGCAACAACTTGGGCATGGTCCTCAATGTACTGTCCTTGAGCACAGAGAGGTGCGTCTGCCTGTAGACCAGTCTAGTGCCCACTGGCTGGCAGGTAGTCGTCTTGATGCTCAGCCCTCTTTTATGCTTGGAACCACCAGGAACCTGAGGATTCTGGCTCAAACCCTGGCACTGTCTTTGTGTGGCTGCAAGGGTCCCAACCGTATCTCACTTCAGCCCTTGTCCTCTGGAAAAGGGGGCACGGCACTGCCACTTGCCGGAAACCAACCAGATACTGGGCTGGCACTGCTGGTGGCCTGGGCCAGGAGCACCTAGATTAAGCAGCACTGACCTTGTGGGAGCCATGATGTAGTGTCAGTTTCGGGCACTGTAGACAGTGCTGCTCTGTACGCTCCCAGCAGGGTGGCCCAGAACCTGCTCTAGCCAAGTACCCTGGACTTCACTCCACAGGGAACATGCATACCCTAAAGGATTCACCCTCCATGCCCTGGCTTTGCTGTTGGTAGCATACAGTTCTCCATTTGGGGGGCAAGTGGCTATGCAACTAAAAATGACTGAAAATCTTTGGAGCTTTGATTGCAGCTTTGGCCTTGAGAGAAAAGTCAAACTGCTGAGAATCATTTTCAGGGTCATATTGATTCAGGCTCTGTGTTCCGTCAACCTTGTGTGCACCTCCATGGCAGAGTGTGGGGAGCACTGTACATCCACCATGGCTCGACCATAACCCCACAGCGACCAGCAATGACACAACAAGGTTCCCACTGCCCAGGGCAGGCTGTGCACATTTCCCTGCTGCCTCTCTGCAGCTCCCAAGCCTGTGGGGAGAGGCTCATGTCTACAGGTTACCTTAGGTTTGGCCACCCTAGTGGCCAACAATGTCCAAGGAAGTGGAGTCTTCCTTGGCAAGGGACAGTGTCTAGAGGCTGAGTCCACTCTGCAGGCGTATATATGGCCCAGCTGGTGTCACCTAGAAGAAGCCAGTGATGGGTGGGCAGCACTCCCTGGCTCAGGGCAGGAAAGGAGGTTTGGAGCTGGGATGAAGATCACAAGGAGTCTGTGACAGGGCAGGGACCTTGGCTGTTACCAGATCCACCCCAAGACTGATCCAGTCTTGGTGGGCAGGAACCCCCACACAAGTTTCCTGAATGACAGGGAAGGAGAGTGCTTCTCACCCTGGCCGCATGGCACCTCGGGCAGACCTTGGTTAGCAGAGGATTTACCTGGCTTTGCTGGTGGAGATGCCTTGGGAACCTGTTTAAAGCCTGCTCCATATCCAGGTGGCATCAGTTCCCTGTACACAGCCCCGAGCAGTATCCTTCCATCTGGGGCAGATGCCATGGCCAACACAGATGTTTCAAAATTGGTGGCCTCTTGCATGCAGCAAAAGAGACCAAGAAAGGTCTGCTTTTCCCATACCTGGCATTGCTGAGCTGATGAGACCAAGCTCCCAGCCTTATGGCCTCTGGCTCATTGCCTGGCTCCCGGGTTTAGTTTAAATCAGGATTTGGAGCTGGGTGTGGTGGCGAGTGCCTGCAATCCCAGCACTCGGGAGGCTGAGGCAGGGGGATCAGTGAAAGTCTGAGACCAGCCTGGGCTACAAAAGTGAGCTTAAGGCCAGCCTGAACTGCATAGTGAGACCCTGTCTCAAAAAGGCAAAAAAATCAATCAATCAATCAATCAAGATTTGTGTGACACGCTAACAGCTTGCTGGGAGAGTAGCATGGTTGGGGGATGTAGACTGTGCCATACACCCCAACAGTGTATGTGGATTAGTGCCAGCTCCATGGGCCCCTGGGAATGGGAACCAGGGGAAACCAGGATGCCTAGGAAACAGGGCCTGGCGTGGTGGCTTCTCAATGGGGCCAGAGGCAGGAAAGAATTGTTGGGATTGACCATAAGGCCTTCCACTAAGCTGTATCTCCACCATTTTTAAAAACTATTTATTTATTTCCTCACATTATGGCTGGCTCAGCCTCCCCTGTGGGTAGGGCTGGTGCAGCATGTGATGCTGAGGATTGAACCACAGTCCCTGCGATTGCCTAAGTAGGTGCTTTAGACCACTAAGCCATCTTGCCAGTCCCCTTTATTTTTTATTTTAAGATAAGTTGCCATTAAATCCCCAAGACTGGGTTGAACTTGGGACTGTCCAGCCTTCCAGAGTGCTGAGATTATAAGCATGCACCACAGTGAACCTGGCTAACTGCCGATTATTATTATTACTATTATTATTATTATTATTAATTATTAGTCTTGTTTTACTCTTTTGAGACAGGGTCTGGCTATGTGGCCTGCACTGGCCTCAAATAAAAAGTCTCTTGTCTCAGCCTAAGTGCTGGGATTACAGGTGTGTACAAGCACACCAACCTCTGATTTTCAAGTCTTAACCACCCTTCACATGGAGAAGAACATCTGATGGATATAGTGGGGCTGCTGCTGCCCTGAGCAGACATGATCCTGACCTGTGTGTGCCCCAGCATCCTTGCTGGGGACCCAGACCAGAGCAGGAGCTGGTGCGTATCTGCATCTGTCTCCTGAAAGAGACAAAGGGGCAGGTTCCTGTCCCTCAGGAGGCCATGCCTCCCCTACAGCTTCACCCATTTACAGAGCCAGCCTTGTGACACATCTGCGTCATGAGGGAAACCAGACATGATTCAGATGGTGGAGCTTCAGATATCAGACAGACAGGGGAGAAGGTTTTGAGGTCATGCCCACTGTCTGCCAAGAACAGATAAAAACTGGAGGCCCAGGTGACATGAGAGCAGTGATGGTCACCCAGGATGTGCACTTGGAAGGCAGGCATTGGCCCCAGAGAGGCCCTGAGCAATGAGCCTACTCCTTTAGCCCACTGTGTCCTCCTGAATGTGGAAGGCAGCAGTGGTTAGCGTACACCAAGGATTATCTGTTCAACACACATGTAGCGTGTCTGTCCCTGTTGAAGTATGGGCAGGGCCCTCATTTACATTCTGTTCTGGAGAGACAACACTGACCAACAGCTACAGTTGCTGGGCACAGCCATGGAGTTGGACAATTATGCATTCTACTGAGCTGTTGGCTTGCTCAAATAGCATCGCCTAAAAGCAATGCATAATGTTTGTTAAAGACCAGCATGCAGAGTGACTTTGACTGTAAGACTGCTGGAATGACACAGAAGAAATTCTTGGTTCTTTGCTCATAAAAATTTGAGAACATACTTTGCCCCTGCCCTTCTGTGGCTAGGCATTTATAGCAAGGAAATCATCCAGCCCAGTGTGCCCTGCTGTGATAGAAACTTCACAACTCTTTACAACCACAAGAAGTTGAATGAATCCCAACATCACTGAAGAACTGGTTTCTGAAAATACGGTTTAAGTGGTGCAATGTGGACACCGCTGTACAGGAAGAACTGTAGGCCAGGAGGAGAAAGCCTGAGCCCCGTCCTGGGCACTGCTGAGGAAGAGAAGAAGGAAGAGAAGAAGGGAGAGTGAGAGAAAGAGAAAACAGGAGAAAGATGGGAAGAGAGGAAGGAAACGGGTCTGGAGGGAAGGATGTTTTCACCCTACAAGATGTGTCCTCAACATAAAAGGAAAATGTCCTCACATTCCATAGACGATAGCAGACCATGATCTTAGTTCACAAATTCCCATTTGTCTTCACATGAAGACATTTGCAATCTGGACCTACACACCCAGGATGCAGTTACTACCCCCTTCTTGTTCTCCCACATATTTTCTGAGATATTTTGAGGCCTGGATCTTACTCTTGTAATCCTGCTCCCTCAGGATTGGGGAGAACCCAGAAGGCAGCAGGACGAAGAGTCCATACTGTTCCTAGGAATCCAGGTGATTGGAAGAGCTCTCCTTCCTTGCCACAGGTGCCTTGCTGACGCCTCTGCCCTGCCCCCACCAGTCACCCTCTTCTGCTCACATCACCAGTCCCTGTTGGGCCTTCTCTGCCCTCACTCTGGGCAAGGTTTCCCCCAGAAGTCAAAATCTTACCACCACCACAGTCCAGGCAGTAGTTAGCTCACTTTTCTGTTGCCAGGACAACATACCTGATGCTTACAACATGAAGAAGGGCAGGTTAATTTGGCTCATGGATTCAGTGGGTTCAGTCTATGGCCGGCCAGCTCCAAGGCATGAGTAGTATAATAGAGAGGCCTGGTGGAGCAAAGCTGCTCACGTCTGGATGGTGGGAAAGCAAAAACGATGGAGCCAGGGAGGGAGACACAACCTTCTAGGCCACATCCTCTAGCTACCCTTCTCAATAGCATGGTCAACTATAAACTCATCCTGGGTGATCCCATTGATACATACAGTGCCTCTAAGATCCAATCATGTTCTAAACATAGGAGACTTTGGAGAACATTTTAAATATAAGCCATAAGTTCCAGTTCCAGGTTAGAAAGAGAATTCTGGTCTCAAAGTGGCCCAAGGAGTGGCTGGGGATGGTGGTACATGTCTATAATTATTATACTTGGGAGGATGAGGTAGAGGATTACCATGAGTTCAAGGTCAGCCTGGGCTACATAGCAGAATCCTGTCTCAAAAAATAAAAACAAACCAATAAGGTCCAGAGTGGGGCATAGACAGAGGAGTTCCTGAACATGCCAAGGAGTTATCACCCAGTGGGCTGAAGGCCTCCATTTCCCCTGAACTGGGATTGCAGGACCTCGTGTGCCCCTGTGTCTGCTGTCTCCTCCCAGTGCTTTAGCCAGGCTCTCCTCTCTGTCCCCAGGGCATCCCCGCTGGACAGGCCAGGTCTCCATGCCTGGGGGTACCCGACAGTCTCCCATCAACATCCAGCCGAGGGACAGTGTCTACGACCCCTGGTTGCCACCGCTCACGGTTTCCTACAATGGAGCATCATGCCGACACATGCGGAACACTGGCTATCTCTGCCAGGTAGAGTTCGATGAGGCTGCTGAGGGGTCAGGTGAGCTATGTGGGCCAAGGCCCTTCCCTCTTCTGTCCCACAAGAGCCCCCAACTTGGTTGGTGAGGGGACAAGAGTGGGGACACAATCTTCCTGACATCACATGGAGACAGGGAGCAGGAGGGCCCGCAGGCCAGTGGAGGTCACAGGAGCAGGAGCAGAAGCCACTGGGGAGGGGATGCCTCTCATCTAGTGTCATGTCGGTCTAGGGGGTAAAACTCCTTTCCTCTCAAGTGATATCCACTAGGCCAGGAAGCCTAGGAATGACACCAGTGGCCAGAGGCATCCATTCCCTGACTCTGGGCTGCACCACCCGCAACTAGTTGCTCTGTGGAGATGGAAGACATTTGCACCCTCAGGCCGGGCCAGCTCAGCCTTGTGGTACCAGGTTTGGGTTTTGCTCCCTGGCAGGGAATTCACTGGGTTATCTCTAACTTTGTTCCCTGGCCTGGGACAGAAACCCAATCCATACTAGCTTAAGCAGAACAGATCCGGAGCCAGCAGATATGTAGATTGGCTGAGGCTGGGATTCAGACTACGGGCTGCAAGGATATCGCCAAAGGTATAGCGCAGCTTCTCAGCAGCACATCAAAACAACCCCCAACGGCTCCTGGCAATCCTGGCAGGTGCTGGGTGTTCCCAGAGGTCACCTGGGTGGAGCCTCTCATAGTGATGCTGGCCAGGTGCTACCTGACTGTGGACAGCCCTGTCCTGGAGCAGGACATAGGTGAGACTGACAAAAATTACTTCTTCCATATGGTGGGCACTGCTCTCAGAAGTCCAGGCAGGACTCCTCTGTGCCAGGGCACTCCTCTGTTGGAAACTGGGTACAAAGAAGGGCAAAGGAAACACAAGAGGACTAGCACTGTTTTTTAGCAGAAAAAATGAGGAAGAGATTGTCCTGTGCATTTAAAACAGAAAATTGTCCTGGATGGGAGGGAAGGAGAAGCTGCACCAGCAGGATCAGAACTGAGCTGGAAGAGGCACTGCTGGGCCGAAGGTTCACCTGGCTCTAAGGGTGCCTCCCAGAGGGTGACAGGAGCCAGAGCCAAGTTCGAGCGGGAGGCCAGGGTGGTTCTGGGGTGAGGTCAGCTCTCCTGGAGGTGAGGGGCTCTGGCATATAGTGGGGCTCCTTGAGAACTCATGCCGAGGCTGGGGACAGAGGGGTGGTTAAGGGTGGCGAGGGAGAGAGTGGATGGCAGGCGGGGGAGCCAGACTTATAGACAAGCAGGCGGCCCTGCAGAACCCAGTTTTACTCAGCCCCTCAGCTGGATGGTGTGGGTGGGTGGCTTCTGACTCTAGTCACTTTACCCTGCATGGCTGGCTTCATGCTCTTCAAGATTCTGATCACCAGGGGAAGTGCAGAAAGGTGGGAAGACTGGGCCAGTTCCAGGACTTGGTGTAGGAGGACAGTGTGGAAAAGGAGCTGTGGGGACTCAGGTCTAGTGTGGCACTGTGACCACTCACCAGGACAGCAGTGGTACAGAGGTCTTTGCCTACCAATGTGTCTCCTGTGTGAGGCAGTATGGAGTCACAAGCATTTCTAAGCAGTGCCCATAGCAGCTTCTCATCCTACAAATAATTGTGGATGGTTGTCCCCAGCCAAGGCCCCCAGGGAAGCGTCAGTCCTCAGAGGCTGAGGGTAAGAGTGCTCAGTATGGCGGTGGAGGGACCTGCACCAGGGCACTCTAGAGGTCTGCACATACCACACCTGGCCACTAGGGACACTGGTGCGCTCCTTGTAGGACCGCTGTTTTCCCATTTGGGGGCCCTGTGCTCTCTTCGGTTACATCTAACACAGACTCAGTCCTCGGCAAGCTTCAGGAGATGGTCCTGCTGTCTTGGGCCACCACGGATGCCCAGAGCCCAGCTAATTCCATGCTCCATAGGATTTGGATGTGTGTGTGTGTTTGGGGGGGGGGTGAGACAGGGTTTCACTATGTAGCCCAGGCTGGTGTTATATTTGCTATGTAGCCCAGGCTGGCCTCAAAATGTTTGAGAATCCAAGACTATATATAAATAATTTGGTAAAGTGTCTCACAACACAGCTCAGACTCATAGTAATCTTCCTGTCTCAGCTTCCCCAGCCCTGGGATTACAGGGGTGTGCCACCACACCTGGTTTTGTTGGCTGGCACTGTGCCCAGGGCTAGCATGGCATGTGATACCATCAAATCTGGCTCCTTGTACTTGCCAGGCAGTTGCATAGACCACTGAGCTATCTCCCTATGCTCCTTTTTTCTTTCTTTAGTGCTCAAGATTAAACCCAAAGTCTTCACACTAACCAGCACCTGCAGCCTAGTATTTAATTGTTTCCTATATTCTGAGACAGTGTCTTGCTAGATTGCTAAACCCAGGGTGGGATCAAACTTGTGACCCTCCTACCTTAGTCTCCCAATGCTGAGATTACAGGTGTGCACTGCTGTGTCCAGTTATAATGGGCTCCCTCTCAGGGCTCAACTTTGTCTCTTTTTCAGTGAGAATAGTTACCATAATGCCATATTATCAGTTTGAAAAGTCAATTATAAATCACTTTATCTGAATGTATAGAAGAAAAGTTCATTTGACTTGTTTGGTCTTTTTGAGGCAGGGTGTTGCTATGCAGTTCAGGCTGGCCTTGAGCTCACTTTTGTAGCCCAGGCTGGTCTCAAACTCACAGCAATCCCCTGCCTCAGCCTCCCAAGTGCTGGGCTTACAGGCGTGTGCCACCATGCCCGACTTAAATTTAATATATTTCAGAAGGAGATTTAAAAAAAATTTTTTTTTTTTTTGGTATCAGGGATTGAACTCAGGACCTGTGCTTGCTGGGCAGGCACTTGTACTGCTGAACTATCTCCCTGGCTGTCAGCAGCATTTGACTTGAACCCTGCTACAAAGGCTGAGGTCTGGGACTGAGTCTCTGCTCAGGCCACAGAGCTGGGCTCTGGGCACTGCCCAACAGGGCAAGCATGAAGAGTCCATCTCTTGGAGAACAGGAAGTTCCTCAACACAGCCCCAGTGTCTGGCAGCAGGCACTTGCTAAATGCTGTCACTTGATTACACTCACAGCCTACACTAGGCATTATCCACATGTGCAATGTGAATGCCGCAGGCCCCAGACTGGCCCACCAGGTCTCTGCTCTGGGCAGCTGCTTTACCCTATAGAGATGTGTCTTCCATGGCTAGTGTTTTCCTTGGGGCTTCCTACCTGCAGGGTGCAGTGTTTCCTCCATTATTGATGTAATCTTTATAGCAATCCCAGCCAGTGATATCTTCGTTACTGGAATACTCAGAGCCCACAATGTAAAGGACAGGTTGATTTGGCTCAGCGTATAGCCAGAGGGCTCCAAGACAGGAACAGTGTGGTGAAGGGGCCTGGTGCAGGGGAGCAGTTCATGTTACAGTGACCAGGAAGCAGAGAACAAGGCAAGACTGGTGCAAAAATGAATCCTTCCAGGTCATACACCAATGACCACCTCCACCCTGAGCCCCTCCTAGCAACACGTGAGCCACAAACACATCCATGGATCAACCCACTGATTACCACAGTGCCCCACTGCCTGATCACCTTCCACGCACATGAGAATTTGAGGGTATTTTAGATTTATTTTATTTTATTTATTTTTATTATTATTTTTTTTTTGTGGGACCAGGGTTCGAACTCACGACCTTGCACTTGCCCAGCAGGCACTTGTGCCTCGGAGCTATCTCCCCAGCCCCCGCATTTTAGATTTAAACTAGAACAACTGGGTATTAGGATTAGTCTTTCTACTTTACAGAGGGGAAACTGAGGATAGAAGGGGTGAGATACCTAGACCAGGTTCACACAGTGTGACAGAGGGACATGGTGTCTGTGCCAGGTCAGAACTCTCCGGACTGCACACCACATTCCCCACTGAAGGACCACAAACACAGCTTTCCAGTCCTTAAGTAAATAAACATGTGACCTTTTGCCTGCAGCTGCATTGTGAGGTCTAAAATAGGAAACACTGTGAGAATCTTTGTATCATCTTCAAAGGTATCCAGAGTCCCCCTTGTTTGTTCCCAGTCAGGCAGAGAGGCTCTGGAGCAAAGATGACTCAGGAGATCATGGAAAATGCAGGCTTTGGTGAATCTCACACAGGTTAGAAGAGGCCCCAGCCCTGTGAACCATAGCCAAAGATTTCTCTCCACAGTTCACCACTGGGACCCACCATAGCCCAGCCTGGTGCCCATGGCCTGCCCTTCACTGACCTTCCTGGGGGAGCAATGAGGGCTTCCTGACTCATCCACACTACTTCAGCCCTTTGGGTTTTCTGAAAGCTTCTTGGTCTCCCACCCAGCATGACCATTGTCCCAGGGCACAACTATTCTCAAATGCAAAGGACAAGACCCCTACATTCAGGCACTCTGTGCCCACCGAGGAAGGTGGACTAGCTCCAGGGTCAGTGGTTGTATGTCCCCTAAGGGGTGCAGTGCTCAAGATCCGAAGGACCCATTATGGTCATGTACTCTCACTCAGTATAACAGTTAATACATTGTGTCAGCTTGAGAAGTTAAAAGCTTAACTGAATTGGCTCAGCAATTTCACAC
The DNA here is from genome assembly GCA_004027025.1 of Myocastor coypus. Lineage (NCBI taxonomy): Eukaryota > Metazoa > Chordata > Mammalia > Rodentia > Myocastoridae > Myocastor > Myocastor coypus. The sequence goes on along the minus strand of PVJA010001128.1, from coordinate 47,383 downwards.
CCCAAGGCACAGAGGCCCCACCCTAGGGTGACTCGTCACTTAAAAGACATGAAAGAAAATTGAGAAAAGATAGAGCCTACCTTTTCCTCAGAGGTTGGACATCATCTGCTCCTCTAGCGCAGACTCTTGGGCCTCTGCCTTGGATCCTTCAGCCTTCTGGTGTAGACCCCTCTGCCTTCTATTGCAGACTCATGGCCCTCCCGATATGAACTTGCACAAAACATTGTAGTGAGCTCCAAATCTTAGACTGAATCTTTCAGTCTCCAGTGTACAGACACCCTCTGTATGTTTCTTCATCAGACTCTGGCTGACGTAAGCCAATCTTGTGATTTCTTATACGTCTGTACATCTTGTGTTATATCTGTTCCTCTAATAAAACCCTGACTGATGCATTCAGGCACTCTGTGCCCAACAAGGAAGGTGGACTGGTTCCAGGGTCACTGGTTGTATGTGTACTAAGGGGTGCAGAACTAGCATGGTGTCAGAAGTGTAACACTGAGCGGACGGCCCCATGCTGTTTGGAGTAGTCTGGGCGATGTCCCAGACTACCTATAGGGCTTCACCTGTAAGGGGGCTGGGGCTGTGGCTCCAGCTCAGCTGGTGGGCCGGGGTCTGCAGTGACATTCCCTCCCTCAGAATGCAGACTTTCTCAAACTCAGAGTGGGTGGCAGAGGCCACCCATGGGTGTCCTGAGGCTAAGGGACAGTTGGAACTTGCTAATGCCACAGGGAGGTGGGTGGCAGGCTGCCACTAGCACTAACACAGCCTGCTTGTCTGGTGGCTCTGTAGTTTCCTTAGATCAGGTTCATGCTCTGGAGGACAGAGCAGGGCAGGCAGCGGGGCCTTGGTGTTGGACCTGGGTTCAAACTGCTTCCCCCATGCCCACATCTCCAAGATTGTTCCTGGGCTCCTGGCTCAGGGCGAGCGTGAAGAGCTCATCCTCTTCAGCTTTCACAGCACAGATTCATGGGGCTTTATCTTCCCCAAGGGAAAATCACACCGTGTCCTATAGCCCATGCCTGGCTGGGCTCCCTCTTGTTCACAGTCAGGCTTTGGGTTGGCTCCTCCACACCACTGCACAGCTGGTTGCCAGCCAATCAGATGTCAGCATTTAGTGAGGCCTCTCATACTTCACTGGGGGGAAGAATAGTACTGGGAGGTTTTAAAATGCAGATAGCTGGGGTCTGGCACCACATGCTGCACCAGCCCTGCCCTTGGGGCGGGCTGAGCCGGCCATAAAAATGAGTCAATAAACAAACAAAGGTTCTGAAACAAGAAAATAAATAAATAAATAAGTAAATAAAAATTCTTTAAAAAATACATTAAAAAAATAAAATAAAATGCAGATAGCTCCTTGTTTGCAGTGTAAAGAAGGCAGTGATCACTTTGTACAATCAATCACAGAATGAAAAACCAATTTACTACCTGACACAGATTCAGACTCTGTCCCTTGATACCAGCTATAGGGCTTTGAATGGGAACAAGCAGGTCCCGCTGGCAGATGGCCTTTAAGGCTCAGTGCACCCTCACAATGATGTGGGGGAGGCCAGGCCACAGGGCTGTGAGCCAGCACCTGTGAGATACATCCCTGAATGCATGGCGCAGCCAGACCCTATACCTAGGTTGATGTTGTGTCCCTGCCTGAATGTGTCAAGCTAATCAAGCTCTCGGAGAGGGCACCTGGCCTGTCCAGAAAGCCACTTCAAGCCTGCAGGTAGGGAGCGTCTGCCTCTACCCATGGTAAGAGTTGGGGAGACTTGAAAGTTTCTCCATAAGACACCTGGCCTAGTTGTGGGCCCACAGTGAGCAGGGGCTATGGAGAGCAAGGTGGAAAGGGCTTCGTGCTTGGCTCTGAACTCATTCATTTAAAACCCTTGCTGTAGCCTAGAGAGCTAAATTATACGCTGTGGGAATTTAAGCTTTTTTGTTTTTTCAACTCAAACATGGGAGCCAGGTGTGGTATCACATGCCTGTGACCCCAGACTCAGGAGCCTGAGGCAGGAGCATAATTGAGAATCTGAGACTAGCCTGAGCTACAAAGTGAGCTCAAGGGTAGCCTGAATGGTATAGAAAGACCCTGTCTCAAAAAAAAAAAAAAGGGGAGGGAGAAAAGAGTGGGCGAGGGAGAGGGAGAGGGAAATCTCTCAGAAGGCTGACCCTACAGATGCAGCTCAGAAATAGACCTGGGTGGTGTCCCCACTCATGAGTGGCAAGGGCCCTTACTGCCACCTAGAGTCAGAGTGTGGACCTGCTCTCATCAGTGCCTTCACTGAATGTATGCAGGGGACACTGGTGACCAGGACAGTCAAGCTGGTCCCTAGGGAGAGAAGTCAGAACACAAGTGCAGGTGCAGTGAGAGGATTAATTGTCTCGCTTGTGTCTGCAGGGATCTGTGGGGGGCCCCTGGAAGACCACTACCGACTGAAACAGTTCCACTTCCACTGGGGAGCTGTAGACGTACAGGGTTCTGAGCACACAGTGGATGGCCATCCCTTTGCTGCAGAGGTGAATGGACCACAGCTGCATGGGTGGTGGGTGTGCCCAGCTCGCTAGGGTGAAACATGGCCCCTTCCCTGCAGGGAACAGGCTCCTAGCAGAAGGCTTGTTTTAGAGACAGAGAGAGGGCCTAGGCATCCTGAGGTCTGAGAACAGGGCCAGAAGCTCTGTAGCCTTGCAGAGCTGTGAGATCTTGGTCAGGAGTCATTAAAGGTGTGTGCATGTGTGTGTGTGTGTGTGTGTGTGTGTGCGTGTGTGTGTGTGTTTATCTGGAGATTATGCCCAAGGCCTTGTGGATTTTACTGAACTACAACTCCAACCTTTTTCATATATATATATATATATATATATATATATATATATATATATATAATACATATTCATATATTTATATATACATATTCATATGTTTATATAAACATACTTACATATTTATATAGTGAGGCAGGCTCTCACTCTGTAGTCTAAGCTAGCCTTGAGTTTACAATCCTCCTGCCTAAGCTTCCTGAGTCTGGGGTCATAGGCATGTGATACCACCCTGAATCCCTGAATCCCTTTTCATTTTTTTTTTTTTTTTTTTTTTTTTTTTTTATCTTTTTGAGACAGGGTCTCGTTATGCAGTTGAGGCTGGTCCTGTGCTCACTTTTGTAGCCCAGGCTGGTCTCGAACTTGCACCAATCCTCCTGCCTCAGCCTCCCGAGTGCTGGGATTACAGGCGTGAGCCACCACGCCCGGCTTTTTTTTTTTCTTTTTGAGATAATGTCTTATAAGTTACCCAGCCTGGCCTCAAACTTCTGACTCTGCTGCCTCAGCCTGATGGAAGTACACATGGAAAGAACTGAGGGCTTCTGGGTGTGAAGCACCTCACGCAGCATTGACTCAGAATCCCTAACAGCCCCTCTGGCCAGCTCAGGGAGCCTCCACACCAAACTCACACTCCAGAGACCCCAGAGCCCTCCCTGGATGAGTGTGGGGTTGGGGTGGGGACACACATCCCTGGTGGGGAGGGTGGTGCTGCTCAGACCCTGCGGCATCCTCCATAGATTTGTGGTCACTCCTAGGTGACCTGGACCCCTGGAACTCTGGGGACACTGAATGAGTGGCTGCCACAGAACGCCCTCCAGAGAGTGGACAAGGAAGCAGTGGGTCTCTGTCAGTGCAATGTCTCTTGGCTGCAGGGGACCTGGCCCCTCTTCACTTGCCCCATGCAAATCCCTGTTACCTGCCTGAAGCCTAAATTTCCAGGACCCTTTCCTACCTCAGGGAAAATGCTGAAACAAGGACCTGAGAGGAAGTCAGGGCCAGGCACCAGACTCAGGAAAAGCTGCCAGGTCTGGACAGAGCCAACCTGCCGAACCTCTTGCTTTGGGCTGTTTCTGCCTGTCATCCTCACTGAAGGGTAACAAAGAGGGCAAACCACCAATCATCTGCTTTTGTTTCTGTTTTGTTTCTTTCTCTAGTGCTGGGGAGGTATTCAAGGCCTTTGCACTGAGCTATCCACGCAGGCTTTTTTTTTTTTTTTTTTTTTTTAAAATAAGACACTCGGGTTGGCTTCAAATTTGCAGTCCTTCTGCCTCAGCCTCCCAGAATGTTGGAGTTGTGGGCATGCACCACCTGTCCAGCTCCTGTTTCATTTTTCTCTGCTCAGATAGTACTTTCCTTTCTCTCCTAGCAGGAGGACCCTGCTCTAGCCACCTGTACCTGCAGCGCTGGGCTTCTTCCCCCCAGGCTGCCCCTGATGTGCAGAGCCACACGGAGGTCGAGGGCGAGGGACAGTCGGCTCCGCCCCAGCTGAATTCTCGTTCTGCTGTTTCAGTTGCACTTAGTTCACTGGAATCCCGTGCGGTACCGGAGTTACCAAGACGCAGTCGTAGGGGAGAAGGGTTTAGCTGTGACTGCAGTCTTTCTGAAGGTAATGGCTCTGGGCAGGGCTCCATTTGCTGCAAGAGAGTGGCCTCATGCATGACCTGTCCATAGCAGCCCTGCCAGCCACTACCCCCATGCTGATGGCCATGTTTCTGGGATGCAGCTGGGTACCATGCACCAGGCCCTGCAGCAGCTGGTGGACATCCTGCCGAAGATAAAACACAAGGTGAGATGTGGTTGAAACCCCCAGTTGCCTCATTCTTGGGGGAAAATACAGAGGTTGTTGCAAGAAGCCCTGCAGAGGGAGTGTCCTGGTGTGGAAATGGACCCAAAGGCCTAGTGTCCAGGTGCCCAAGTGGACTTGGGGCATGGTCTCCACCTGGAGAAACCTGCTCCCTGGCCTCTTTAGTAAGATACAAGCACTGACTCCACTAAAGTGCCCCAAAGTCACCATTCAGGCAGCTCTGGAATAGTGAGGCTACGACTGCTTGCCCCAGGACTCCTGTTGGCAGAATACTTTCCTTTAAATAGATTTGCTCTTCACCAGAACTCTGGGAGGGTGAGATAGGTGAACTGCAAGTTTAAGCCTTGTGGACACAACCTGCTGACTTAGTAAGAGCCAGTCTCAAAATAAAAATAGCAGGGCTGGGGAGATAGCTCAGTGGAATAAATGCTTGCCTGGTAGGCATAAGGTCCTGAGTTTGATCCCTGGTACCACACACACAAAAAAATATAAATAAATAAATAAAAATAACAAAAAGGGCCGGGGATGAAGCCCAGTGGTAAAGCTCTGGTTCAGTATCCAGAACTGGGAAAAAGATCCTTAGCCTTGTCCCAGGCAATGACAGCTGGTAGTGATGGTTTGGGTAGGAGGTTGAAGTGAATTAGAAAATCAGTTATGAAGTTTAAAGAATATTGGCCCATTCACTACCCAGCACATTCTTGGGGAAGGAATTGCATTGAGCCTGCCCTGCCCAAGGGGAAGAGCCAGGCTGCAGAAGCAGCTTTGCCCAGGTCGCCTGGCACGGCGGCATGTGCAGAAAGTCAGCAAGGGTGACAATCTTCATCCTCAGGATCAACTAGGAAGGGACCTTGATGTAGAAGTGGGAAGTCCAGAGAATAGAGTTTATTTATTTAGGACCAAACAAAAGAGTTCATAGGGGAAGGGGCACAGTGGTGGCCGGATGGGGACAGCTGAGGTGCCCACCTGCCTGACAATGGCCCAAGCACAGCCAGCCTTCCTCACAGCGTAGGAGTCATTTGATCTCTGTATAACTGGCCCTTGATGCTGACCTCTGTGGCTGGGCTGCCCATAGATTTCCCTGTTGCTCCTGCCTGGGACACTCTGACACCATGCAGTACTGCCTCGCCCTCTTCCTTGCTGGTCCACAGCCAGAACAAACCAGCCGTGGGATGTTTGTCCACCAGCCGCGCTCCAGGGGATCCCAGCTACTTGGTGGGAAAGGGAAGTGTTGGCTGCAAGATGTGGTATCTGTAGGACTCAGCTTCCTGGCCCAGGTGGAGTGCACGCAGGTGGGGTGTTGGGTGACTGAGAACAGTGGAAATGAAAGGGCTTTCAGAGATAAAAGTGTTTTTACGAGGCTGGCTTTGCAGGGCTTCTGGTGAGGGAATGGAGACCCTGGGAGGGTCCTCCTGGCCAGTCTTGGGAGCCCATGGCATGGGGTACAGGGAGCTCCACAGGCTCCGAGGTTCAAAGCTACAATCCCTCTATTCTGACCTGTGTGCCTTAGGGAAAGTGTTCCGACCACTCAGGCCCTCATTTTCTCGATCTGTGAAGCGGTAACATTGTAGCAGATGCGCAGGGGCTCCAGTAGTAGGACAAATAGGGCACACTGTTACCCAGCAATGCATGGGCCTTGGTGCAGGTGCTGATTTGGAGTTGGGGCCTGGGCTAGTGTGGAGCAGTAGGGCAGGGGGGAGGAACAGGGGCTCAGGGCAGCACTTGGGCAACCTTTGCTGGGGCACTGTTCAGCCTGGCTTTGCCTTGTTGTGCCCTCATCTCAGGTACACAAGGGTAAAGACCACTGCCAGGGAGCTGCTGTGTGCCCAGAACACGCTCCCCTCACACAGGGGTCCACCAGGGTGCTTGGGTCCTCATGAAACAGGAGGGGCATGAGGACTGCACTGTCATTGTCCCTTGGGTCAGCGGAGCAACGTGCAGGCAACAATCAAGGCAGCTTCCTGCCTGGCCATGGTGGAGTTTTCAGGGGTCCCTGTTGGAGCAGTAGAGGGACTCCTCTTTCTGCAAGGGGCCTGCCTGGCCACCTCCTTGTTCTTGCCTGTTGTTTTATTGTTCATTCCAGCCGCTCTGCCTCTGCTGTTTCTCAGTCCTCTTCCACCACCTTCTCTACCTTCTCATCTCTCCACAGACATTACTGCGACAAGGCCTCAAGACACCCCTCACCCTACTGCCCCCTGCTGGCCATGTTTTCCCACCACCCTTGATACACACAATGCAAATGGCTAGAGGTTTCCTGTGTTTACTCTACAGGCTCTGCAGATGGGCAGGTGGCTTTGCCCCTTTTGTCTCTCACTCTGTCCCAAGTCTGGAGCAGAGTTAGGATCCTAGTGGGCTCAGCCCTGCTTGTGAACAAACTCATGTATACCTGAGACCTGGACAGAGGTCCCAAGCAGCCTGGCCTGCAGGGGCCATCTAAAAAGAGCCTGGAAAGTGGCACAGGGTTGAGAGCAGGGGATGCTGATGAAGAGAAAGCCTGTGAGGAAGGTGGAGCTTGACGTCCGTTCCCATGTCTGGCCATTAAGAGAGGATCAGCTGCAGAGCTGGATGCTTCAGGCAGTGGGGTGGCTTTGTGGGTATGTTCAGAAAAGAGTCACCGTGTGACCCAGCAGCTGTGCAACAGTAGGTCATGAGAGCTGGGCCTGAGTGGTACTTGTGCCCTTTGTTTGTAGCCACAGAAGATGCCATAACCAAGGCATCGTACATGAATGAAGATAACTGAAATGTGGCCATTCCCAAGGCAGCAGGTCTCCTCCATAAGGCAGGAAATCCTGACTCATGTTCCAGTGTGAGGTTCCACAGAACTCAAGGACATCATGCTAAGAGAAATAAGCCAGACACAGAAAACTGATGCTTGGGGTTTCCCCATGTAAGGGGTCAGGGGTGTACAGTCCACAGAGTCAGGGCAGCAGGGAAGGGGGAAAGTGTTTAATGGGCACACAGTCACAGTTCAGAGAAGGGAACAGCTGCGCAGAGGAGTGACTGTCCTTAATGTCACTTACTAAAATGGCCCAGTATTGTGGTACACACCTGTAATCCCAGAACTCAGAAGGCTGAAGCAGGAAGATGGCCACAAGTTTGAGGGCAGCCTGGGCTACAAAGTGAGTTCAAGGCCCACCTATTCCACATAGTGAGACCCTGTCTAAGAGTCTAAAAAGAAAGTCTAAGATGGTCAACTGTATGTCATCTATATGTTGCCACGACAAAGAATGCAATTTTCCCTCAGCTAAGATATACAGAAATGAGAAGCTTTAAAAGGAAAACCCAGGATGGAAGGTTAGCTCAGTGGATTAAACTGCCTGCTTAGGCAGATGCAGGAACTGGGGTTCAATCTCCATCATGTGATGCTAGCCCCGTCCCCAGGGTACACTGAAACTATGATTGAGACTGGGCATGGTGGTGCATTCCTATAATCCCAGTGTTTGGGAGGCTGAAAATAAGAGGATTACTAAGAGTTTGATCTGTGTAGTGAGACCTTGTAGAACCTGTACTAAATACAGAAGAAAAAAAGAAAGAAAGCAGAGAAAAGGAAAAGAAAAGAAAAGAAAAGAAAAGAAAAGAAAAGAAAAGGGAAACCCAGGCACCTGGAGGGGCATTCCTCTGTATGGAGGGTGATGTGTCTGTGTTACTGCTTTGTCTTTTCCCATGTGGATCTGAGGCCTTGGTTCTCCTGGCCCTCATGGCTTGGGCTGACCACCGTGGTCCTTGATCTCAGGACATGCAGGTGCCCCTGAGCCCCTTTGACCCCTCCTGTCTACTGCCTGCCTGCCGAGACTACTGGACCTATGCTGGCTCCCTCACTACCCCACCCCTGGCTGAGTCGGTCACCTGGATCATCCACAAGAAGCCCATCGAGGTGGCCCCCAGCCAGGTGAGTGGCCTCTGACTAAAAGGGTAGAGTGCTTGTTTGATATGCACTAGACCTTATAGAAGAGAAGTCAGATTGTTGGGGTGGAAGAGCAGATTTTAGACCTGGACCCACTTCTTTGAGTGGTAGGGCAGTACAAAACGAAGATAGCAGAGGAGTCCTCACAAGCTCTATTAGCAGTTATGAAAGAATGTGTGCCCAGGGAATAGCCAGGTGGGTTATATCAGTCAGCACCGGCTTTGGGGCTGTATAAGAAGCCACTTGAAATGCCACAGCACATAGCAGGCTCTTTTTGTGGCTCATGGTGGGCTGGGGAGGCTCTGGGGATTCAGTGGGTTTATGGAAGTCTGGGGTTGGGAATTGGGCTAGGCCCAGAGTCCAGCCAACTGCAAAGCACATTCAAAGCCATTGCGTGCTAGGAATCTTGGGGATCCATGGAAATCTTGTCTAAGGCAGTGTGGAGCCTGGGATGGCGCTGGTGCGTCAAGTGCTCCCTCTGCTGCTGAGACAGACATCACTAGTTCTTGTCTCCTCAGTGCTAATCATTTCCCAGCTTCTGGGGGAAGCATAGGCATGGATGATAATAACTTCTAGGCCAGGTGGCACTTCCAGGTGTGAGGTACAGATTACTTGCCCTGTCCCTGTTGGAACTATGACAGGTGTGAGGAAGGACTCAGGGGGGAAATGGCTCCTGGTCACTAAAACCTCCTCCATTCCTCAGAAGCCTCATTGCCACAAGCGGCTGCACATGTCGGGTCTGTGCCAGAACAGGCCAGGAGTAATGGCATTGACTTCAGGGCATGGCTGTCTGGCAGGAAGTCCTTAGGACATATTATACCACTGTGCATGGCTAGCCTGATGTATGCCTTTCTGGGGATGGGAGGGTTTCCCTGTGAAAGCCGGAGTACAGGGATCCCAAGTGTCTGCCATGGACCCTGGGCTCCAGGGGTGAGCTTTGGCACCACCTGTGTTCTGCTGGACCTGGCTCACCCTGTGCAGGGGAGGCACACGTGGTGCTGTGCTGAACCTGGTGAACTGTGGGCAGGGGAGTGCTCTGGAACAAATGAGACATGTGGAAAAGTGAGCATTCATTTCCCTGCATGAAGAGTAAAGCAGGGGTTACCCTGGCATTTATGGTATAATTATCCCTCAGCACCCCCAGGGGCCCAGCACCCCCAGGGGCCCACTACAGATATCAAAATCCACAGTCGCTCAAAAGTCTCTTAGAAATAGAGCATGCAAGGGGTGCTACAACACATCAGTAATCCTAGCTTCTCAGGAGGCTGAGAGGCAGCACTACTGGCTTAAGTCCAGCCTGGGCAACTTAGTGAAACTCTCAAATTAAATAATAAAAAGGGACAGCAGTGTAGCTCAGTACCCCTGGGTTTGATCCCCAGTGCTGAAGAAAAAAAAAAAAAAAAGAAGAAGAAGAAGAAAAAAAAAAAGTAGTGGTATTTGTATTTAACCTACACACATCATCCCAGATACTTACTTAATTTATTTATTTTTGTGGGGATTGAACTCAGAACCTTGTGCCTGCCAGGCAAGTGCTTATTCTACTGAGATATCTCCCCAGCCCCTTCCCAGATACTTTAAATCATCCCTCGATGACTTTTTTTTTTTTGTACCAGGGATCTAACTCTGGACCTTGCGCTTGCTGGGTAGGCGCTTGTGCTACTGAGCTCTCTTCCCAGCCCTCCCTAGATAACTTTTAATACCTAGTGCAATAAAAATATTATTTAAATGGTTGTTGTAGTGCTTAGGAAATAATGATCAGGGGGAAATAAAGTGTGTGTGCATCCAGCACAGAATCTTGGGAGCAGAATATTTTCCATCTGCAATTGATTGACTCTGAAGACACAGACCTGTGGTTGTGCAGGGCTTATTCTGTTAGTTACCAGTTGCTGTGTAACAAATAGCTCCAAAACTCAAGTCATCAAGATATTAAGAAAACAATAGTCATATATGCTTTCTCCTGGTTTCTTTGAGTGACCTGAGACGTCCAAGGGCTTCTGGAGACCTCATGGCTTCCCCAGACCAAGTGGCCCTAAAGACCAAGGTGGAGGCTGCCCTACTCTGTGGGTCTGCAGAGCCTCCTTGCCTCACTGCTGGCATAGGCACCAGCACACAGGGACACCAGTGCTGTGATCACCCTGGCCACTCTCTGTTCCAGCTGTCTTCGTTCCGCACACTGCTGTTTTCTGCCAAGGGTGAAGAGGAGGTAGCAATGGTGGACAACTTCCGCCAGCCTCAGCCCCTGATGAGCCGCAAGGTACGCTCATCCTTCTGGGTACCAAGATTGAGCAAGGTCCTGACGTCTCCCAGCCCATGTGAATAGGCCGAGTGTACATGGCAAGGGCAAGCATGCATCCCATCTTTCTCCATTTGATCCCCGTGACCCCTGAATTAAACAGAGAATGGTCCTTGTTCCCACCACGTGCTTTCTGGTCTTGAGTAAAAGAAGTCACTCTGAAGCAAGGCAGGCATGGAAGAAATCCAAGTTCTGGGACCCTGGCATCTCCCAGGCGCTGCGCTGAAGCTGGAACTGCCACCTTCACCCATAACTCCATCCTTCCACACATGCTTCCTCTGTCTGCCACTCAGCTAGCTAACCCGGGGCTCCAGTGACAGAGGCTGGTAGGAATGTTGTCCTTTTCGCAGTTCCTCTTTCCTGGCTACACTTATGTCCAGGATCATCACCACATCCCAGTACAATGACTTGCTGGCTTAAAATGAAACAGACTGACAGGAGGCCAGATGTAAGAGGTCTCAGTCCAGTGGGAGAGGCACCTTCTTGTCTCTTGGAGTCACAGTCCTATTACTGACCTCTGCTCCATATGTCATAGCTTCTTGCCAAATCCTGCTGCCTACCTGGGATGGCACTCTGTGCTTTTCGAGGATGAGTTCCCCATCCGGAGATCCCCAGCTTAATGCCATCTGCTGTATGATACGACCCTTGGGGCCAAGTCTTCAGGTTACAGCCCCTAGTGGGAGACCTCTGAGGCTGGGCAGGGATGGTAGAAGATGAGAAGGCCCTGAGGGGTGGGAAGCAGCCCCCGTATCCCCTCTGCACATGCTTGGATGCAAGCTCCTGGCCCAGCTGGCAGACTTGGGCCTCAGGGTCTCCTTGAGGCTCCATGATGGGGACTATCTCCAGTAGGGCTCATTCTCTCTCCCACCACACTGACCCCTGTCTTTGGGGCAGGCCCTGAGTTTGTGCCTTGGGACCTCTGCAAAGACTTGCCATGGCATGTGGCCTTCCATGCACCCCCTGTCCCCAAGGCCTGCTTCTCTTAGTCTCTGCCATACACCCCTGCCAGAAAGACCTCCCCGGCCTCCCCTTCTAAATCGTTACCCACTTTGGGGCAAAGAAAGTTCTGCAACTGTCTAATTACTTATTTCACGCACACATGCAAATGAGCTCAGTGTCCTGGAAGCCCCCTTTTCACTCCAAGGAGGTACCCCAGGCAACGTAGCACTAAGGACTGGGACCCATCATTTGAATCTGGATCAGGTCTGTCATCCCATAGTGACTGTCCCATCAGCAAGCAGGTGCCCTTTCAGCTCCATTAGTCCGGGTACCTCTTTTCTAATTAGAAAGAGTCCCAATCAATGTAGTATTATTATTTGATATAGCATTAAGTTCTTTTCCCTGAGGTAGATGCACGGTTTGACAAATAGCCTAAATTCTATTATCTCAGGGTGTTTACATACTGTCAGATCAACAATGAACAACAGCAAAAGTCAAGCAAATGCTGTCCTGTCCACCAAGGCAATGTGACAAGCTCCACTTCCCAGGGGAGATAAAGAATGTGTTATGATTGTGTCCACATATAGCACCTAGAATCAAAGCGAACCTGTGTCACACCAGGGTTTACTTTGGCAAAGCTGTATGCTTCTTTCTCTATGTAGAACTTCCTATGTTATCAGTAGCCTGCAGCCAGGAAGCCTGGTGGTGAACATAGAAGCAGCCCCAGGATTGGTGCACATTTCCTTCTGGAGAGGCAACAGGTGGAGAAAGCTGTGGAGTTAGTCCTGCTCCTAGGCACAGTGGTGCAGTGGTGACAGCCAAGGACATGTGGCTGCAGCTGTCAGCAGAACGCCGGACAGATCATGGCTCTGTCCTGCAGACAGGAGGGGAGGAGCTATTTCTAGCTTCAGCTGGAACCCAAAATACTTCTTGCCATTTGGGAAATGGAGCCGCCCTCTTGTGTGTCTTACATGAAGGTGGCTTGATCACAGGACCATGTATCCTGGGTCACTGTACCCTATGGCCATGAGCTCAGCAGCTCCTGTCAGATGTGCTGGACAAAGTCCAAGATTTTTCACTGAACTAAGGTCAGAGTGTCAGTGGGACAGCTCCTCCAGGACTCAGGGGACCTGTTTCTTTGCCACTCCTGGGAGCTAGAGGTACCCACTTCATGTTTCAGGGAACTGGCTCCAGCTGTAACACCAGCCAGCAATGTGGGGTTCCAGATCTCTCTGACTATGACCCTCCTGCTTCCCTAAGGAGGGCTTTGTCCTAATACTGGACCATAGGATGTCCAGGGCAAACCTCACTCAAGATCTTTGACTTTGTGATGTGTGTGAAGTCCCTCTTCACATCCCAGGTTCCTAGGATCACATAGGTATAACAGGCTGTCCTCAGCTAGGCTCCTGTCTGCCATCCAAGACTCTGCCCACCAGGCCCAGCCACCCTGGGGCTACTCTTTCAGCGAGTGCAGCAGGTGGCAAAAGGGCCTAGGGGTGCAGGAGGCATCAGAGGTGTGGAGTATTTGCCCCTAGCACTGTGCCACTATGCTATACCCATAGCTGCCCTTCAGCACACATAGCCCCAGAGCTCTTCAAATGTGGGCAGGTGAATGAAGAACTTGATTCACTTAATTTTAATTAGCTAAGATCTGCAGAGCTACTGGGGTCCCTGTACTATAGGCTTGGTGGTACAGCAGCCTGTCTGCATGGAGGCTAATTACATAAGAGCCACATGTATGTTACAGCATGTACAACTTGCTGTGTATTATGCTATATTGTGTTTCAAGGAAGTTGCTCTGTTGCCTCTCAGGACCTTGGGTTTCCAGATATTGCCACCTGGGTCATTCCCTCCTTGAATACTTGTGGGAATATGCAAGGCTGTGGGAGACTGGAGACATCAGGTGGGTCACAGAAGGAGGCATGGGGTGAGGCTGCAGGTAGACAGGACAGAAGAGGGAATCCTGGCCATTTCTGGGGTCATGCAGTGGCAGGCCTGGTGCAGCCCTCCTTTGCCTGAGCATCACGAAACACACCTGCAGCTGGGTCACCAGGAAGTCTGCCTGCTCCAGAGGTCCCAGCTGGGCTGCCTCCCCAGCACAATGTGTGATAGCTAAAGAAGCACGGGCTCAGGTCTGAGGCATCAGGCCCATGTGGCAAATGATGTAGAGGCCTGGTGCTCCTGCTTAGCTCCCTGTGGGTACCCTCTCTCATAGCCAGGTAGGAAGAAGGCAGCTGTGGGCCAAGGGCTGCACTGGCACCAATCTTGTCTATGTCCCTCTGGTCCCACCTTTGTGCTAAGTGAAGGGCAACCCTTACTGTGTAGCAACCCTTGGCACCCCAGAAGTCAGGCACTCCTGGTGGAAAGTCCCTCACCCCAAAGCCTTCTAGAACTCTGTCAGAGCTTCCAATAGGGAGCTGTGGTTGGCACAAGGCCAAGCTGTGCCCCAAGCTGCTGTAATCAGATCTTTATGTGCTCATGGAGAACCTCCTCCTTCTCAGGGGAAACCGAGGCTTACTCTCCCAGGCGGCAGGCCAGGTAGCACTTTTTTTCTCATCTCCTCCATCTTATTCAATTAGTAAATTTTAAAAAAAATGCAGTGTAAGTGTGAAGAGATGTTTCATGGACTATGATTCCAGAGAAGACTGCACACACAGTCTGCCATGTGAAGAGACCTGGAGACAGAATCTGTCTGCCAGGGATTGCAGGCCAGGTGCACAGAGGTGAATCCCTATTCCCATGGGGACTTGGGAAATGAGAAGGAAAGGCCGAGCACCAGAGGGAAGGACATAGTGTCCCCGCCTCCGCTTTGGTTTTCACCAAGTGGCACCATGCAGTTCTCTCATCTCCTCAGAGCACATGGTCTTTGCCTCCTGAAAATGTCCACTTTTGTCACTATTTTTAACCCCAACATCAGTAATGAGACACTGACACGCCCGGGAAGCAGCCAAGCCAGAGGAAAGACGTGGGTCTCAGCCCTCAAAGCAACTGTACCAAAAACAAACACAGGAGCCTCTGCTGCCATGAGGGAGGCACGTACTGTCTGGGCATGCTTTGTCCTAGACAATTTCTGGCCCTGCTTTTAAAGTTCCCAGCTTCCTCCTTTTGCTTTTATGTTTTTTCTCACTTTGTGAAAACACAAGAACACATGTGTGTGAGAACAAAGTCTTGCCTCCTTGAGGCAACGTGCAGCTCTTGTTCAAAGGTGACATTTTCCTGATTGCCCCCAGGAGGGACTGCACCTAATTGACCCCACAGCAGTAACCCCGAGGACACTGCTTTGCCGACTGTGGCTGTGGTCCTGCTCTCCCTCATCACCAATCTGTGCCACCGAGAACATGCAGTCTCTGCCCATGACCACTCCTTGCTTGCCCCTATCTGTAGCCCACACTCCATGAGCCCCACTGTTGCCCCTAGGATGGTGTTGTGTCCTTTTCACAGGAAATCTATCCGCTCAGAGACAAGCTGGACTTGAGAAGGCCACATGGGGGCCCCTCAGCCCACTCTCCATGTGCAGGCATCTGAGGGGCCTGCTGGCAGCACCCTGAAACTACTGCATCTGTTAGATACCTGAAGCAGCCTCTGCTTAGCCTCTGACTTAGCTCCTCCCTACAGGCTCTCCAAATTCCCAGCAAACTATCTTCTGAGACCAGGGCATGGTGGGTGGGTTCTGAGAAACCTTAACTTGATTATGTTGCTTCCTGTACAACTGGGCTTCTTTTTACACAAGAAGCACAACTGGCACTCCTTTCAGTGCTACCTGGGAGCAGCCTCTCACCTCAGCCTCCTGTCTAGAAGGCCTGGGTCCCCCAACATTCACCCTACCTCCCTCAAACTTCTGGACTTTAGCAGGAGAAGCTGTCATGCAGGAGGACAAAAAATACCAGCCCAAGTATTTTTCTACACAAAGAACTGAACTCAAGCCAGATGTGATGATGTGTGCCTGTAATCCCAGCACTTGGGAGGCTGAGGCAGAAGGAACACAAGTTCAAGGCCAACCTGGGCAAGTTAGCAAAGCCTTGTCTCAAAATTTTAAGAGGCCGAGGACATAGCCTGGCACCACACACATACACAGATGCTGTACTGCAGCACAGATGAAAGTCAGATGATTTTCAGTGCTGATATTAATTCTTTTTCAGAATCTCTTGTGTGAGCTTGGGAATATTTTCTAGCAGCACTGAAATGCTTCTAAACTCAGGAGTTATTTCTAAGCAACATGCAACCCACTGACTCTTTTCCCTGAATTTTGGAAGCAGAGAGAGGGGTTGCCACACACATTTGCTTTTTTGGACACAAAGCCCAAATTGGGAGTGGGAGTGTCAAGACCAGGAGTCCCGCACAGAGGCAGGAATGCATCCTGTGTGGCAGTGCCCAGTAAACAGCCAGTAGGGGCTGACAGCAGTACTCTGAGGGAAGTCCCATATGCAGGGTGTGCTGAGCCTGGTAGGCCTTGCAGGGATGGGGGACAGCTTGGGACACAGCTGGGCCAAGAAGGGGTCAGGGCTGGCTTTGACGAGGAGTTAGCATCTGGGCTGAGACATGGACAGGGTAAGCTAGGAGCCCAGGGTGGCCCAGGTGGCATGGCAGGGTGACACAATGGAGGTTAGGAGGGAAAAATGGCCAGGCTGGACTCTCAAGCTGTGTCCCCCTGACTTCAGCCCATGGGTTGAAGAAGGAGGCTGAACGCTGGGCCCACAGCCACAGACTGAGGTGTTACCTTCTTTATGTCTCCAATTCTGTTGTCCCTTCAAGGGCAACAGGACTGGGCTCTGTGAGATCACAAGATTGACCACCTTGCTGGTTCCTGCTCCTGTGGCCCCAGAATCTTTGACATCCCTCAGCTGTAGCTATGGCTGCCACCACAAGACCCTTGTGCCTCTGTCTGCAAATGGCCATCCTCAGGGCCACTGACTAGGTCTAGACCCACCCTGCCTGAGTTAGCTTCATTCCAAGCTGTGTGTGAAATGGGTAACAGCATTGAGGCCCTCTTTCTGTCAGTTTGGGGGATTCAACCATAACAGCGGGAGGAGGCAGGAGCCTTTTCCAAGACAGGCCCATTCCACAAGCTGCAGGGAACCCAAGACACAAAGCCTTGGCAGCACTCCTCAGAGGCACTATATGAGGACAAAAGACCTTGAAACATTCACTGCCTATCCATTGACCTTTGGAATAACTGTCTGCCCTGCTGGAAAACCTCTAAATCTACAGCAGAGCTCTGGCAGGAGGATGAGCAGGACCTTACCACCCAAGGGTGCCTATATGTCATCGGAAAGCGCATGAGCTAGGCAGACACTTGGAGGGGGTTGTGGGGTGAGGAGGGAGGTACATGTGACAGGCAAGCAGTGCTGGCTGTGACGCAGACTCGGTACCACAGAGGCCCCAGCTGTGCTGTGCAAGCAGGAGGTACTGGCTTTTCAGAAGGGGAAAATGAGGCAGGGGTTGATCCTCCTCAGGGCCTCCTGAAGCCTGGGCCACTCTGCAGGGTTCCGGTCATGGTGGGAAGCGGGAAGGCACTTCCAGACCAAGGACGTTAAATCCCCCTGGACGTAGGGAGCCCAGGTTGGCAAGCCACACTTCACAAGCCTGAACTCTCACCATGGTTCTGTTCTGCAAGTGCTCGGGCTCTAAGCTATAGAAGCCCTAGACTTGCTTTACCCCAAACAAGCCTGGTAAAGACCTCAACTCTGAAAGTTTGTAAACTACATTGAATCCACTTCTACTGATAAGTGGACACTGGTATATGCTAGCATGATGGCACATAGATGGCACATAGCTACTCTGGATGGCTGAGGCAGGAGGATTGCAAATTCAATGCCAGGCCAGACAATTTACTGAGAAGCTGGCTAAAAAATTTGAAAACAAAAAGTGTTGGGTATAGCTCAATGGTAAAGCACTCACCTAACATTCCTGAGACCCTAGTGAGGAAACCAGGGTCCTAGGCCCAGACTACCTACGTCTATCCCTCCCAAGTAAGAAGAGTGGGAGGAAGGCTTCATGGGCAGAGTCCTCTCCCCACAGGAAATAGAAGCCAAGGTCAAGGGTGGAAAAGGAGACACAGATTTTATCTGTTCCTTGGCTATGGTTTCTTCAACTTTAGAACCTCTGAGAGGGGTTTTAGAGAGATCAACCAACCAAAAATATACTTGTTGAAGAATCAACCCAAAAGTATAAGGAAGATCTGTCTGTAGTGGTGCACACCTGTGATCCTAGCACTCAGAAGGCTGAGGCAGGAGGACTGCTACAAGTTTGAGGCTAGCCTGAGCTACAGGGTGAGTTCAAGGACAGTCTGAATTAAACACTGAGACCATGTCTCAAAATGCAAAACAAAACAAGAATCTGCAAAACATCTGGCAGTACAAGATAGCTTGGATGCTGGCAGCCACAGCCTGGGCCTAGGCGCCTGAGCACAGCCCCAGAGCACATCCTGAGGTGTGAGGGGCTCCTTAAGGAGCTCTGATCCAAGGCTCTGCTGTTGCTGACCCTACAGCCTGGGCAAACATCCCCCCAAGAAGAGGCAACCAACTTCCCTGAAGGAGCCATGAGCGACAGACACTGCTCCAAAGTACAACTTTCCCAGACTTGCAAACATGAAGCCAGAGTCCCATGCTCCAGACCCCACTGTTTGAGTAAAGATTCTTCCAAGGTAAGACTTTTAATGGTTACATGTGCAGCATTTCACAGTGTGGAATGCAGTAGCAGTTTCCAGAGCAAGTCTAATGGACATTTGGTTTATTTCAAATATTGGCCCTTAGCCTTTGAAGCTGGAATAAATAAACATAGCCAAAACACAGAACACACATTAATACTCTGGAGAACTCCCCGGAAATAGAATTACTTCCCAAAAGGGATGTACAGTTGTAAGGCTTTTGACAGAAACCTCCCAATCGCCGACCCCAGAGAAGGGATTCTCCCTCCCAGCCTCTTCAGATGCTTCTGATGACGGAGAAGAAACATCACCGTTCTGACCAATAGATGGCGCTCCTTGCAAAGTTTTTTTTTTTTTTTTTTTTAAGACTGAAGCATAGCAAAGCCGTTGAGGACTCCTGCTTGGGCCAGGGAGGCTAAAATACCAGGGAAAAGGTGGGAAAACTCAATGAGGGTTTTAATTTTAAAAACTTACCACAGTCAAAGCCACATTCTCAATAACAATGAGATAAATGTGTTCAAAGCTATAAGGAGTATTTTGAAGTGAATTAATGGCAATGTGATTTTTATTGTAACAAACACTTTAATAACAACTATCGTTTATGATCACCCCTTGCTGATTAAACGCTTATGGCAGTTTTTGTCAAATTACAGACAAGGTCCTGTGTCCTCATCAATATTATTCACAGGATTTGGCATTGTGTGATTTCTTAAAACTCAAAATGACCATGAAAGGTTAATGCTTTGAATCAATCTAAGACATGTGACCACACAAGTAAAGCCACTCCTGAACCTAAGCATGGTGATGCAGACCTATAATCCTAGCATTTTTGAGGCTGAGGTAGGGAGGATTACCATCAGTTCAAGGCCAGCTGGACCTACATAGTAAAAGAGAACCTGTTTCAAAAAAAAAAAAAAAAAAGACATTCATGAAGTAAGAGAACATTCACTATATGTACATTTTCATCATATCTGCAGGCTGGGGAGAAGGCTAGGCAGTCTAAGTGCCTACCTTGCAAGTGGAAGGACCTGGGTTTAATCTCTGGTATCACATGCCATGTTGACTCTGGAACCCTGGCTATGCCAGGCTGGTCACCAGGACTGGGCATTGTGGTGCACGCCTGCAATGCCAGTGCTGGGGAGGCTGAGACAGGAGCACCACAAGTCTGAGCTGTGTAACAAGACCCTGTAACACATAAATAAATAAATAAATTTTAAAATCACACCTGTGCATATCAAAGCAGATGTGCTGGAAGAAACCTAGAACCAACCCTGTGAAGAGCAGCAAAGATCAGAGGTGAGTGACAGCTGGCAGACCTCAGGGGGAGCTCCTTCCTGTAGAGGTACCTTTCTTATCCCTGGGTGGGTGATCAGCTTCCTCTGTCACTCTCTTCTGGCTCACTCTGGTTGCTCAGTTCCATCCCAGGAAGCCCGTCTGGCCCTCACTGGCTCCAGATAGCTGCTGGCTAGGCCTCCCATAGGGTCGTTGGCTCACTGGGGCTGCCACAGTACCCCCATCCATACCATCAAGGGTCACTTCTCTGCTACTCCTGTCACAGCTCCTAAGGCACTGGTTTTTGTGCTTTGTAGGCAACTAGAGTGTGAGGCATACATGAGTCAGTGGAGCTTTGCCAAATGGCGGCCAATGCTGAAACCAAAATACGTGCCCAGGTCACTGAGCAGTGGTATGACTAAACCACAGGTAAAGGTAGCAGATGGTTCAAATGGACCCTGTGGGTTTGGGCCAAACAGATGAAGTTTTACCCCATCTGTTGGCCAGGCAAATCATAAGACTGTGAGCCTCAGTTTTCCTACCTACAAAATGGCTTTATGAAGCAGCACCAGCCCTATTAAATGAAAAGCTCACACTAGAGTCTCAGCTAGTCTTCTGTCTTCAGGAAATATAGCATAGGGGCTGGGGAGATAGCTCTGTGGCACAAGTGCCTGCCTGGCGAGTGCAAGGTCGTGAGTTCAAACTCCAGCTCCGCAAAAAAAAAAAAAAAAAAAAAAAAAAAAAAAAAAAAAAAAAAAAAAAAAAAAAAAAAAAAAAAAGAGCCAGAGTGGGAGAGCCTCTTTGTTTTCTTTGTTGCCAAGTTTTATATCTTCCTAAGCTAAAAGGCAGAGTTGCAAGTAGATA
The DNA here is from genome assembly GCA_004027025.1 of Myocastor coypus. Lineage (NCBI taxonomy): Eukaryota > Metazoa > Chordata > Mammalia > Rodentia > Myocastoridae > Myocastor > Myocastor coypus. The sequence continues at coordinate 26,862 of PVJA010001128.1, read as the reverse complement.
CTTGCGTGGCCTGTGTCTTCAGCAATGTAGGCTACAGGTAATTCTGGTGCTTTATCAGTATAGAAGAGTGGATGGTGCACTGGGGGTCAGAGTGAACCCTGTGTCCCAGCAGTCTACTGAATGTGCCCACAGCACAGCCTGGGGACATTGTAGCAGGTATTCTGGGCTGCAGGACAGTGGAAGGATGACTGCATGCCTGCCCTCCTCCCCACCCTTTTTCCTGGACTCCCCATACACTCTGCAGCTTGCCTTGCTGTGGCGGTCAGGCTCAGCTTTCTCATGCTGTCTTCTGTAACCCAGACCTCACAACTCCCTCTAGGACCCACTAAGGCAGACACCAAGCAAGGTAGAGAACAAGGACCATGACCTCTGACCCTTGGCCCTCTCTCACACACCCATTACTCCTGCCCTCAAGTGTACAGGCCCGAAGTGTTCACGCCAGCTGGCAGCCTCTCTTCTGACTTCTATCTTACCTGAACAGCCCTTGTTGCTCAAGATCCTGGGTGTATTCCAAGAATGACAGCCTAAAGCCCTTCACCCTGCAGGCTGCCTCCAAGTTCCCCAGCTGGACTTGGGTGGACCTGACTCTGGCTGTTCCCAGAGCATCTATCCTGTTAACCTAACTAGACTTATCCAGCGCCTCTTACCCCAAATCTGTTTCTGCTTCTCAGAGCTCTGTGCCCCACCTTACAGGTCTTTGGCAAGTTTTCCCTTGGCCTGAAATGGGCATCTCTGAGTCTAGGCCACTACTGCCCTGCTTTCTGGACTGGCAAACCACCACCCTCTGACATAGTTCCCTGGCCAAACTGGACCAGGCTAACCTGCCCCAGGGCATTATTTCCCAGGTGTTCAGAACAAGTAGACTGGCAGGGGTGGGGTGTACCCAGTCCACTCATCCTATTGAGGACAGGGTCTGGGATCTCTGGAGTGTAGTGAAGATGGGGTGGGACTGACTGACTACGCGAAGTAGTGAGGAGGTTCTGACCCTGGGGATCTGCCTGACCCTGGGGATCTGCCGGAAGCTGCACGTGCTTGGAGCTGGCCTGAAAGCCCAGGGGCCCCGGGCGGGGCCGGGGGCTTGGCGAGGCGGGGCCAATCTTCTGAGGCCAATGGCGGCAGCGGGAGGGGTCTCGCGGCAGAGGCATGGGGGCGGGGCCTTCCGCATGGAAATAAAAGGCCGGCCGGCGGCGGCCAAGAGCGCAGCTGAGTGGTAGAGGTTAGGCTGGTTGTTTCTCTGGGCTTGTGAGGTGTTCAGGCCCGGCCGCCCGCGAGCATGGCGGGCGCGAAGCGGCGCTTGATGGCGGCCCGGCCGCCCCCGGCGGCCGAGGAGGAACAGCAGCTGGCGCGGGAGAAGATGTTGGCTGCGCAGCGCGCAGACCGCGCTGGCGAGGGCGAGGGCGTGACCCTGCAGCGTAATATCACCCTGCTGAACGGTGTAGCCATCATCGTGGGTACTATCATCGGCTCGGGCATCTTCGTAACCCCCACGGGCGTGCTCAAGGAGGCGGGCTCGCCCGGACTGGCGCTGGTAGTGTGGGCCGTGTGCGGGGTCTTCTCCATCGTGGGCGCGCTCTGCTACGCCGAGCTGGGCACTACCATCACCAAGTCAGGCGGCGACTACGCCTACATGCTGGAGGTGTACGGCTCGCTGCCTGCCTTCCTCAAGCTCTGGATCGAGTTGCTCATCATTCGGCCCTCCTCGCAGTACATCGTGGCTCTGGTCTTCGCCACCTATCTGCTCAAGCCGCTCTTCCCCACCTGCCCGGTGCCCGAGGAGGCCGCCAAGCTCGTGGCCTGCCTCTGCGTTCGTGAGTAGGGGACCAAGAGGGGAGGAAGGGCAGCCGTGGTCCTGGGTCCCAGGTCCCAACGCCCAGCATCCTTGCACCCCCACCTCCCCAGACCGAAGGAGGCTGAGGTCTCCGATGCTAGCTAGAATCCTCTGTCGTTCCGCTTGCCCTCCACTGCACCCCCCCACCCTCCCGGGCCCCTGGGAAGACCTCAGTGAGTGGCTGGGTCTATGCTGAGATCCCAGTGGGTGGTCTTCTTCCCCATTGCGTCAGATCCAGTAAGACTTAGGCAGCGTCATCCTCATTCAGGCAGAGCAGCTGAGCAATACTCAGTGTGTCTTGCAAGGGCCCACGTGGAATGACTGAAAGCAGTTTCCTGTTTCCGCTGCAGTTGTGATTGGTTGTTAAGATGTAGCAGTTAAAAAAAAAAATCATTCATTTCTGTTCTCCAGATCAGCCTATCAGGACTTGGACAGGTTGACTCATAGGAAAATAGTAGTGATAAAGTTTGTGTGTGTGTGTGTGTGTGTGTGTGTGTGTGTGTGTGTGTGTGTGTAGGGAATTCTCACTTAGCAGCAGGGCTGCATTCCCTTTACCAGGCAGCAAGAACAGCTGTTGCAGAGCCCGCAGGTTTATGGGCACAGGGTTGGCTGGCCAGAGAGGGCTGTTGCTCTCCATACACAAAACTGCCAGAACAATTTTCTTGCATGATTTGAGGGTTAAAAAGTCATTTCTGGGACATGCCCTGCTTTCAAAATTCACACCAGAGACCCCAGCCATTCAAGACTTAGATTTGCTTGCATGAAAGCTCCCACCTGACTTAAGGGCCTGCCTGCATCTGGGTAGTGTTCACAATGACAGGGTTACACTTGAGTTTGGGTTACAAGCAGTGTCTTAGTACTCAGAGTAGCTCCTGGCTAGCAGTGATACCTGCTGCTGCTGTGAAGACTTGGAGCTGGGCCCAGCCAGTGAGGGAGGACTACTGGGCACTCCCAAAGGTGCTCTGATACCACTCATAAAGTCCAGGAAGGAATAGACCTGGCTCATGCCCTGCAAGTGCATCAGACAGACTTCATGTATGTGCAGCTTCACAGGCAGTGGGGCAGCTCAAGCCCTGATCCCAGGACACCTACGCCGGGCATGGGGAAAGTTTCCGGCATTTATCAGGGGACACTACCTTGAGCATGGGGCCACTGCTGCTGAGCAGAGAAAAGTTTCAGGGTATCTTCATGATCAAATATGAAATGGATTCCAGAATTTATCCTTAGGAAAGGAAAGGCCAACCTGCACCCCCACACTTCCTTAACCCTGCTCCTCCAAAGATGCCATACAATGGCCCCCAGGCTACACACTAACCTGGCTGCCAGGAAAGGCCCATGCCACACAGGAGACTGGACTCTGAGCCTCAGCTCTACAGGATCTTGTCAGCTCCAAGGGCTTGTCCCTCTACACCTTTCTGTCTGTTAAAGATGGTCTTGTGAAATGGCTTGGCTGGCCTGGCTCAGTGCGTAGGATGGTGCTACAGACTAGGAAGGTGGGGAAAATCAGTTCCAGAGGTCTGGCACTGGAAATCAGGGCTAAGGTCCTTTTTGCAGTGTGTCTTGAGTGCCTTTGTTGTTTTTGCCCATTGTAAAATAAGTGAGTTGCTGAAGTGGATTATTTATTGCTTAATGAGCGCATGATAGCATTTACATGTACTTTAAATGATGCCAGATTTTGTCTACAGAAGGCACAGACTGGTGTGGAGGTTCTAGTGGGTCCAGGGTTTGAACAGGCAGTCTAACTTTCCCAGGCCCTACTGTGCTGTGTACCATAGTCCATGGAGTCTCTCCCTGAAACATGTGCGTAGGCCAGTCCAGGGCGGCTCCTCTAGCTCCTATCCCTCTAGGGAAGAGCTTTTGGATGGAAAGATCAAAGCTGGCCCTCCATATCCTGAGATCACCTATCCAAACTGTGGGTATCAGGGACCTGACCTGCAAAGCAGGGTTCCTAACAAGTTTCTGCCACCTCTTCCTATTGGAGGATGGCACCCTGCCTGCTGGGACAGCCACCAGGACTTAAGTGTCACACTGGGGCTCCGAGTGCATTCACAGAACTCTAATGTCTGGCAGTTGTGAACCTGAGAGACGATGATGAGGTTACCTGGGCTTCCCTTCTCTCCAGATGAGCGTGGGGCCAGGTAGTGGCACTTCCTGGCTGCTGTGTGTTTGGGGACCTGTGATCTGACATTTTTCACTTCTGTGTAGAGCAAGGCTTTGTTCCAGACCCACATGGGTATTGGAGAGGATTAAGACAGCACAATGTCAGTCACGTGGCATTCATTCCCTCCACCTCAACTGTGGAGCAGCTGGCTCTTTAAGGAAAGAGAAGGGGAGTCAAAGTGATGGCCAGGTGCTTCCCTTTCCTGGAACTGGGCTTCAGTGTGACCTACCCTTGGCAAGAGGATTAGCCAAAAGCACCAAGGAGGTTGGGGGTCTCCTTAAGGATCCAGTCAGCTGACCTGAATCCTGAGTATGAATTAGGGTAATGACCAGAGATGGGTTGACCTCATTCTAAGCTTAGACCTGTCCCTCAAGGGTTGGGGTATCTGTATACTTGCCAGCTGCCCCTGCAGGGGCCATGGCAAACAAGGAAAAGCCCTGCTGTTTTCAGAGCACCCGGGAGCCCCACGTCTCCAGTGTGAGCTCTGTGCAACTGACAGTCTGGTAATTAGCCCTGAAATCCGGCTTTCCCTGCAGCCATGCACGGGCAGCTGGTGCCGAGTGGGTCATGCCCAGTCATGGGGCCAGCCCAGGCCTGTGGGGCTATGCACAGAGCACATGACCCCCCGACTGGCAGGAAACATGCAGGCATCTGTGCCTCTTCTGGGTTGCTGAGCCTGGGGTGATCCCACAGAATGTGCCATGTCACTATCAAAATGACACATAAGTGTCCCCCCACCTAAGACACTGGGCACCCAGACCCTATGATCCAGGCAGGGCAAAATCTGCCCACATAGAACATGCTTAGGCTCTTCTCAGACAGCACCCTGGCTTCTGAAACTCATATAACCATCCTATCTTTTGGCTAGGGAAACTGAGGTGGGAGTAGGCAGGTAGCTCAAAGTTATGGTACCACTTCCAAGCTGAGATGGTACTGTGCCCTAGGGAAGTCAGTGTTGTCTTTACACAGCAGGCAGGTCCTGCCCAGGAGAAGAATGGGCACAGGCTGCCAGACAGGGACTCCTGCTGGCCTAGGCACACAGGTAAAGCCTGCCCTCACCAGCCAGAATCCAGCATCTGTGAGGATCCATGAAGTGTGGGTCCTCCTGGAAGAACCCAGCAGTGGAGCAGAGGGAGTGCTACCTGGGGTAGAACTAGGGTCCTGCAGGTAGCAAGTGTGTCTGAGGGGTACAGGACAAGGTGGCAGAGCTGGGGTGGCCATCATGGAGCTCACATGTCCAGTGAACTTCAGTAGGAAGCTCAAAGGATGGCTGGACAGTGGGAGAGCTACCCACAGGAGGGGAGGGAGGCACTCCCCAAGGAGTTGAGAACCGAGATGGGCCCCCACCCCACCAAGCCACTGAGGTGCCTCAGGCATGCTGGTGCCGCACTGATGCCTGATGACAAATAATGGCCTAGGGCACAGTACATGCAACCTGAGCCACACTGAGTCACTCTGGCTCCTGGGGACAGAAAGCCAAGCCTGAGTGTGTGTGAGCTGTAGTGAGGGGCACCAGTGGAGAGCTCGGCCCTGAGACCTGACTGGCATCATGATTTGTCTGTGAGCCACTGTAGCCAGTGTATACTCTTCCTTTGGCTCCCTGCTGACCCCTGGGTGGGCTGCCAGGCTGGCTATGGGATGAGGAGGCTATTGAGGCTGTGACACTACTGGGTCTCCTGTAGGGACTTTGTTAGCCTGAATGATCCGGGAGGCCGCAGGGTCCTAGAAAAGTCCTGGGCCAGGCCCTGGCTCTGATCTTGAGTTTTAGGTCCCTCCAGCTGTTACTAGGGTGGGGTGCTTTGCCTGAGACCAGAGGTGACATTGGACCCAGTCAGAGGAGTCAGAGCAGCTGGTGAGGGCACCCCTGGCAGGCAGAGAGCATGGGAGCCTCCTGGAACACCCGCTGGCAGTGGCCCCAGGGCCCAACCCATATACGGGCGCTGGGCATTGTTCCTGATGCTTGAGGCTGTACTCTCTGGAGCTCAGAAGTGTCCTGGCCTTGACACTGCAAGTGAGGCCCTTGTGACTCTGTGGGACTAGTGGGGGGGGGAGGGGGGATGGCTAGAGGGAGGGGCTCTGTGTTCCAGATAATTGTACAGCTTCCTTGCCCCACCCTACAAACACGCTGTGCACCCATGGAGTCTGAGCATGCCTCAGCAGGCCAGCTCTTTACACGGCACCTGCTTCTGCCTGCTTTTCAGATAAAGCAGCCTGGAAGCCCCAGGCGCCACATCTACTGCCTAAAGTTGGGCCACCAGACAATCATGGGGTGGCATCTGCATGGCCCTGGAGCTTCGAGAAAGCCAGGTTTTGGCAGGATTGGGACATAGGAAACCTGTGTGTTCTCTCTTACTGCCTCTCCACTCCATCCAACCCAGCTAACGCATGAAGGTGCTGGGCTGGATGCTGTAACATCCCTCCTCATAAGAGGCCATGCCCGGGTGGGGAGGCCCTGTGCAGACTGGTTACGGTGTCTCCTTATCACCTTTGAACAGCTTCAGTGCCCTCTACGATTGTCAGAGGAATTATGAGGTGCCATGGCACACATGTGTGCACATGTTATTCTCCTGGGTGTGGAGGAGGGAGCAGGCCCAGATGTGCTAGGTAACTTGCTTGCCCCAGGTCACAGCCTGGCAGAACTTCGGTGCCTGAAACAAGCCATGGCACCAGTGACCCTTAGGAAACCTTTGTCCTCTGGGAAACTTCCATCAGGAGAGCCCTAGAAAAGAAGCCACTGCCTGTGGGTCTCCTCTTCTGCCCTAGACATGGGATGTCAGCCAGGGATTCTATTCTGTTTAGTCTGTCCTTTCTGGCCTGTAGACGAGTGTGGAGGTTCTGTTCTGGGTATTTGCCGGTACCCAGCTCTTGTGCCAGCCAGAGCTATGTGAGGTTGGTTAGAAAAGAAAAGGGGGCTGGGAGTAGTTCAGTGTGTACCTGGCCAGGGTTTCATCTGTGGTCTCAATGAAAAATAAAAGGACAGCCTGCAAGGACAAGAGTACAGGGTAGGAAAGGGATCAGGACCCAGAATGGTGAAGGAGGTGGGCTGCTTCAATGTCAAGGGAAGCAGGCTCCGGTTTTAGTGAGCTGTGTTCATATGTGTCTACGTCCTGGACTGAATGTCCAGCTTGATGGGAACAGGGCCGAGGATGGTAGAAGCCCAAGTCTTGGCCAGCTGTGGTTGTTGTGGTCCTTCACGGTTCTCTAACCTGGTGCCAGCATTGCCCAGGGTCCAGGCTGACAGTGCTTCCTGGAACCAGGGAAGCCTGAAACACCAGTTTCCTATTCTAGCTCGGGGGCCTGCTCAGCTGCCTGGCATGTGCCCTGAGCATCACCATGCCCAGTGTGCACCCTTACCTCCTCTGGCAAGCTCCCAGAGTCTGCAAGGGATAGGGCCATGCCCCATGGTCTGTGCCTGAAGCCTGTGCTCCAATGGTGCAGGTGTTCTGGTAGTGGCCTGTGGGTGGAAGGTGTTCCTTTCCTGGATGGACAGTGCCCTACTGTGAGGTGCACCCAGAGAATGAATGTTTCCTTGGTCCAAATGCCTGGGCCAGATGGGGCTGGATGTATCTGAGTGTAGGGGAAACAGTAAGACCCTGGGCTGGACTTGGGTCATGCAGATACTGAGGGACCTGGTTGGTTCCTGTGTGATGCTCAGGCTATGGGCCTGGTGGTCATCAGAGTGGGCCCTAGGGGTATGTCCCTGAGACATGAATTGCTGTTGTCTTGGCCAAACAGGAGAGGCACAGGGGGCAGTGAATTTTGACTCGCTGATAGGCAGGAACACTTTCCTGGGTGCTGTCTCACTTGTGTATGTAGCACCCTCCCCTGGCCCCTTGCTGGAGGCTGCAAGTTACCAGGAATGGCAGTCAGTGGCCAAGCTGAACTGCTTCCCTCTTGTCTGTGGTTGGGGAGCCAGGCAGTGGATGAGGAGGGTTAGGTCAGCTCCCAAACCCCCTCCTGAGAGTGCCTTGTGAAGACTATCTTATGAAGGCCAAAGGCACTGGGTCCAGATGAATTCACTTGTTTTAAGATTCTACTTCATTTTGAAATGTTGAGAAAAGGACTCACAGAGGATAATGAAGCCCTTGTTTGCCCATTGTCCTGCCAGTGGCATTAAAGTTTCATCATCCACTCTAGTGCTTTATAGAAGAAATGGCACTATAAAGTCCCCTTTGTTCACCCTGGAGGCTGTGACCTGGTTCCCCCCATGTCAGGAGTGTCTGCATCAGTAGAAAGAGGAGCTTTGCTCAGAATGGTCATTGCTATGTCCAGGTACCTGTTGGCCTCATTTTGTCCACTTGGCCCTGGCCTTTCTGAGGACTTTGGCAGGGGAACAGCTGGCTTGGATCTCTGGCAGGGCAGGCGTGGGTGGCCGAGGAGGGGCCCCTGCTAGGGCCAGGCTGATGCATTGTGTGGATTAACCTCAGAGGCCTCTGCTGCCCCACTTCCTGGACACCCACAGTGTCTGCACCTGAGAAATGGGGCGAGGGAGCCTGCCTCTTCTCGCTTCTGGAGTAAGCAGTTGCACATCTCCCTGCCCGCGGAGATGAGAGGGAAACTCACAACCGGCCGCTCGCCCGCAGCCTGCAAGTCTCGGGTGTCTGGGGCCCGCCCAGGCCACGCCCAGGCCCTGCCCCAGGCGTGCCCCGCCCCTGGGGCGACTGATGCAACTCCCTGGCTTCTTGCTGCAGCCGGAAAAGAAACCCAGGCCGCGCCTAGGGGAGGGCCAGAGCTGCTGCAGGTGCGGGAGCTCGAGCTCCTTGTTCCCGCAGGAATTGCGCTTCTGGTAACAGCAGGCTGTGCCCTGCACACGAAGCTCAGAGCTTAGTGACCAGGTGTTGGGACGGCACGAGCCAGGCTGGAAGCATTTTATTTCTTGAGCACACACAGGAAAAGGGACTTCTGAAGCTAGTCCACATGCTCCGCGGGCTGGGAGTCCCCAAGTGGTTCATTTTAGCATTGCAGTGGCAGTGACCACAGCCCCACACCTGCAAGCTTCCCAGCGCTCTGCAGCAGGGCGGGCGCGTTGCATCAGCTGGGGCTGCAGAGAGGCTGCCGAATTTTCTGGAGAGGAGTTGCCATGGCGGTGGGATCCAGGGTCCTGCCCAGACTGGGGGAGCCTTCCAGTTTTCCTGCCCTTGAGGTGTCAACCCATCCAGCAAATTAGCATAGATTCGTATTTTTGACACCTGGTCCTGAAATTGCGTATAATTTTAGTTCAGCTGAAGGGAAGTCACCTGGTGCTCTGGTCCAAGCTGACCTGGCCTTTCAGACTTATCATGGGGGCGGAGATCTCAGGCTCTCACACCTCCTGGCAGGGAGGGCGCTGGTTAATGTTTGACTACAGTTGGTGACCAGGAGGAGCTCCTGCCTGTGACATCTGTGTAGATACCCACAGCCAGCATGATGTGGCTCACATCATGGAGATTTTTCAGTGCTGGGACTGGTGGTCACTTGACCCTTCAGCATGATGAGCAGAAATAGCACAGTAGGAAGGGGTGGGCAGTGTATATCCATCCCCCCCTTTTAAAATATACTTTTGTTTAGCTTAGTGCTAGAGAACAGCTATGTTTGCTAGTGTCCGAGGGCCCAGGCGGGACTGGCCCATGTCTGGGGTGCCTTACCTGCCTGTCTGTGGCCTGAGCCCCTCTCCAGATGTCGTAGTCCTTCCAAGCCTTACTAGGCCCTAGTTTCAGACTGGTAGGTGCTGGTAAACATTGGGTGTGAATTCTGAGTTCTCACTATTGACTCTTCAGACCACAGAAAAGTGGGAATATGTGGTTGCCTCTCCCCGGTTGCCCAGCACTGTGACTACAGGGGAGGTCCTGGTGTGAGGAGGATCCCTGTGTCCCTTCCCTTGCCTCCGTCCCAGGCTGACTCCATGTGGCCTGTCATCAGGTTCAGCACAGATCCATGCTAACAGGTCACCTGTGTTTCTATCTGCCAGCACCTAGGTCATCGAGGAGGATTCCTCATTGCCAGAGGTCACCAAGGGGTGGGGGGGTGGGGTAGAGGGGGAGGTACAGTCATCCTCCCAGCAGCCAGCTTGTAAATTTCCTCAGAGTCCTAAGTGGGTTCTTCCTGGGAACTGTCAGGAGGTCCCTCCGGGGGCTGAGACTCAGTCCTTCAAAGGGAAATCTGTTAGGGAGGTCTAGGGATACCTGGAAACCCAGCACTTTTGAGAGCTTGGTGTTTTCACCTTTGATCTTGGCCATAGAGCACCAGCAAGTTTATCAAAACAAGCCCAAGACGGGACCAGGTTGGAGGGGCTGGTGTGGACTCAACCCGCTTCCCTAGGTCCCAGTGTCCTGGGTTCACTGGCTGCGGAGATTCACAACACCTTTGTTCCCACAGTGCTGCTCACTGCTGTGAACTGCTACAGTGTGAAAGCCGCCACGCGTGTGCAGGATGCCTTCGCAGCTGCCAAGCTCCTGGCCCTGGCCCTGATCATCCTGCTCGGATTCATCCAGATTGCGAAGGGTAAGTGTGGTGCTAGCCTGGTGTATGGAACCTGCTCTGCGTCTCACGGGTGTGGAGCTCCTGTTCCCAAGTACCCATTTGGAATTCTGCAGGTCCCCCAGGGAACACATGCAGAGCCAGGGGCCCAAGTGTGGGCCTGGGCAAGAGCTCTTCACCTTCAGTGGTTTGGGTAGTGATATTCCTGAGAGCCCAGGACCAAATCCACCTTGGTTCACGGGAAGGTGCAGAACATCCCATGCTAAGCCTAACCCTTGTCCATACCCCCATGTGTATGCCTTGAGAATTCCTGAGGTCTCTTGGTGGTGTGATGGCTCAAGCGACTCTTGCAGGTTCTAGAGGGGATAGGGGACTGCTTGGCATTAGGTCCAGTGGCAGTGCAAGGAGCCCCTCAGTGGGGGGAGTCCTCCCAGGAGGATAGCTCCTGACCTTGGGCATGGGCTCCAGGCTTGGAGGTATGGCCCCCTGTGTAGGCCAAGAGGCGCTATTCTCCTTTTCTGTTAAATGGAAGTGAAAGATCAAGGGAAGGTAAGAGAATTAAGACAGAAACCTATAAATCCTGCCGTGGAGATGCATCTATCATACACACACGGCCAGGGTACAGTAGTGTTGGGCTTTTAGGCTGGACAGCCCAACTTGGTCATAGGCTGTGTGATTGCAGGCAGGTCACAGAGTCTCTCAGTCTACTTTCCTGGCTGCCTTTGCCCTGGGGCTGCTGGGATAGGTGGGTGGGAGAGGGAGCACCATGTACCCTGTGCAGCGCCCATTTTCTGGCTCAGTGCAGAACGAGCGGGTAGGCATTGCTGGGTGTTTGTGTGAAGATGTGTGTGCGTGCATGTGCACATATACACATACCCAACATGTGAAGCTCCTCCTGCATCCTGGCCTATATCCTACCCCACTTTTCCACAACCATATGATATTCCATAGTGAGAATGTACACAAGTATTAAGCAGTCTCCACCAGGTGACAGCAGACCTGGGGATACTCCTGAGCTCTGAGTGCTTTCCCAGGGAAGCTTGGACCTTGGTGGGTTGTGGGCTTCTCAGGCAGTGCCCCTGGCACACAGTTGGCTTAATGCCAGGGTGCCCCAGGGAAGTGGGGCATCCTGCCCATAGCAGCAGCTGTGCCAGCCTGTCACTTCCTGTGGGTATCTGGGACCTGTTACCACACAGCACAGACAGGAAAGTGGCTTAGTGTAGGAGCTGCCCCATCTTGGGTGGGAGGGCTGGGGCTGGGGCTCTGCAAGTCCTGATGTCCCTTCTTTTTTTTTTTTTAGGGATTTTAGGGAAGGGTCTACAGGGTGTTCAGAGTCTCACTACTAGGCCAGACTCGTGGTGATTAACCTGTTTTCAGCCTCCCAAGAGCTGGGATTACAATGGCACGCCACCATGCCCAGTCTCAACTGCTGTGTCTATGTGTACTAGGGGCCAGGCCAGCATAGCAGCCAGTGCTGCCGCGCCCCCCCACCCCCCTTGCAGGCACTTTAATCTGCTGAGCTATTTGGCCTGCCCTTCTGATGTCCCTTGTGGCCTTCCTGCTTGTCATGTGAACATGGGAGGGGAGAAGTTCCGTCCTTCTGGGGCTAGGCTTCATGTAGCCCATCATCCTCGCATGCCCAGCCTGGGGCCTTGGGGCTGCATATCTGGGGTGTGACTGAGTATGGCTGCCTGCTAGCTCCCTTGTGCTCCATAGCTTTGCCCATGTATCCTTCCTGTGGGGCATCTTACCCCCAAGTGCAGGGGGAAAACATGTCCAAATCTCTGGGGCGGGGGGCTTTGCAGAGTTCCTGGCCCAGAGGGCATCCAGGAGCATTTGCTCCTGTTATGTCCCCCTTCCCCATCATCACAGAAGTATCCCCTGTTGTCTCCCCCACAGTTCAGGTGGCTGCACAGTAGCCCAAGGTGCTTCCAGAAACTCATCCTGAGAGCCACTGGCCACTGTGTCACCTGAACTCCCCACTGGAGCCATTGAAGGCTGGCCTGGACCCTGCTCTGCCACCTGTGCCCTTGTTGGGTAGGCAGCCTCCTGAGCTCAGCTCACAGAACTTTCTGGAGGGGGGCTCACCCTCAAGTCTCCAGGACCCTTGGGGGAGGGCATCCACATGCAGGAGAGGGGGCTGGCGCTAAGAGGGGAGGTGGGTACAGAAAGACAAGCATCCACACTCATAGACTTCACAAAGCTGGGGCAGACACTACTCTGTACGGTTTTAGGCTGCTGTAATTTGATGAATTGATGAAGAGGTTGAAATTGATTTTTATAAAAACAAACTCCAGTAGGGTCAGCAAAAAACTTTTGCTTGGCCTGAACACACAATATGTATGTAATCCCAGTTGTTATGCCCCCCCACCACGCCCCAACAGTTCCTTTCTGACCTTCTGCATACCATGCTGAGTCTACAAAATTCCTGTCCCACTTTCTTCCCAGAGGATTTGCTCTACTCTAGACAGATGCCTTTACTCTGGAGGACGCCTTGAGGGGGCAATCTTTCTCCCCTAACAGTTAACCTACTTTATTTCCTGTTAGGCACCCATGCCTTTGAAGGTGGCTGTGCCGTAGGTGCCTCAAGGCAGAGACTGCTGCGGTGCACAGAGGGGCTGCTGCCCCTTCAGCCTTGTATGAACGTGGAGAACTTAGGTACCCCTACCCATCCAGCACTGGAACCACTGTCTCAGTGCCTGGTACAGCAGGCTGCAGCATTCCACCTCCCCATGCTGCCCGCTTCTGGCTGTCTGGCCATGAACTGGTGTGCAGCTGCTAGCCTTCTGCAGAACCTCTCAGCTCCTGTACCCACCAAGGAAGTACCCTGCTGTCCAGGGCTTGGTTGTCCTGCAGGAATAGAGAACACCTGCACACTGTGCCCAGGAGTCACAGAAGTGCCAGGGAGGTCCTTGGTCAGGGGCTTCTCAGGCCGCAGTGCAAGAGGGCACAGCAGAGTGCTAGGTGCAGTGTAGGCCCCTGAGGTGTGGGAGGAGCTTCAGCTGCCCCTGTCTGGGACAGGTAGAGTGACACTAGGGGTTTAGGGGCCATTTCATGTAAGGTGCCTGTCTTCATTTAGCTCAGCATATCCAGAGAGAACCATAGCCACTGGCTGTCATGGGACTCAGGGTGGTGGGGTAGGCGATGAGGACTTGGATAGGTGACAGAAGGAAGTCCTGGGAGTCAAGGAGACAGGTGGGCGGGTGGGTGGGCAGGCATGAGGCTCTAGCCTGAGGTCAGACTGTTCTCAAACACAAGTGGCTGCTGGGCCTTTGTTTCTAAGGCCAAGGTGGGAGTGGGTTGCTGACAGCCTGATTCCTGCACCCAGCGAGGGGCCAGGTCCCCCTAGAGGACACACAATGAGGTCTATTGTGGTTTTGCTGAGTTGCAGAGTCCAGTGGAGAACACGCTAATCTCCGGTAGTCAGACCAGATACCGCGTGGACAGAGCAGGTTCCATTGAAACTTTCTCTCCCATGTAACTTCACTGGCTCAGTGCCCCTCTGGGAGGACAGTTGGCCTGTATGTGCGCAAAAAGCAAAGATGTCTCAGCCTGGCTGTGCACGAGTGGTCACCTCCTCTGCCCGTTACTGCCAGGACTCCTGGGGAGAAGGTGCCAGCATCCTCTTGACACCCAGCGCTGGTTACCTGCATATGGTCTGTAGCCTGCAAGTTTGGCTCCTCTGCTGGGCCTAGTGCTTGGCAGCCTGGGTCTGTTGGGCACTTGGTGGTTTGTGAAACAATCATTTCCTTCTGGCTGTTACACTGACCAGGCCCCCAGGCTTGGAGAAGCATGGTATCTCGTGCTGCGGCCAGTGCACTGAGGAGGCAGAATGAGACCAGGGTATGGCAGATGGGGGGAGCCTTAGGACCTGCGGAGTGTTCTTTTTTTTTTTTTTTTGGTGGGACCAGGGTTCAAACTCACGACCTTGCACTTGCCAGGCAGGCACTTGTGCCACGGAGCTATCTCCCCAGCCCCATGGAGTGTTCTAATAGACCATGCTGCAAGGCCACAGCCACGTGCTTGTGGGGTTTATGGTAGGCATTGGAGGTATGAGCAGAAGGCTGGAAGCAAAGTTCCAGGACAACCACTGGACAGGTGGTGGGACACCAGGGTGCCGAGAGCCCAAGGGGCCACTACCCCTGCAAGGCCCAAGAAACTCCCCTGAAGCCTGAGCTCTTGCTGTGTGCCTCACCCTGTGTACCTCATCCTGCTCTGCCTCATGGAGCTGGATAGGCTGGGAGCTCGCCAGATCCCAGATGAACCCGGGTGGTCTATGCGAGTGGGGAAGCCAGCCACAACCCACTGCAGGCTTCCAGGGTCAATTTTAGACCCAGCCCAGGGCACCGCTTTGTGGGGATCCAGCTTGTAGGTCTGTGACAGGAGGTAGCTGGCCAGGGTGGGTCATGCGAGGACAGGCAGGGTGCACTGCCCAGGGCCTCTGTGCTCCCCAGACTCCTGCCAGACTCAAGTCCAGTGCTCAGAGCTGGGTGACCATGCCTGGAGCCAGAATTCCCTTTGTGGATTCTGCTCAGGACAGCAGCCCTGTGGCTTGCAGTTCCCTCGAGGGTTCTTTTTTTGAACCCTGAGGCTTCACACTGTACTACATGCCCAGCCCTTTTTCAAATTCTTATACAAACTTTTGCTAAATTGCCCAGGTGGGGATTGAACTCTGAACCTCTTGCCTCAGTCTCCAGAGTGCTGAGGTTACCAGCATGTTCCACTGTGCCCAGCTGTGTTGGATGTCCTTCCCCTGGGCCTGCTGGGATCTTATTGCTTCAGCATTTGAAGATTAACAGTTTTGAAAGCACGTGCTTTCCTGTGGGGAGGGTCAAAGGACAGGAAGCTAGGCTTTCCCCCAAAGCTGGGTAGGGATAGGTCCTTTGATTTAAGGTCCACAGCTCATCTGAGAGCTGAGGGGCTGCCCCTGTATCTTCAGAGGACAGGACAATCTGTTTTGACCACGCTCTCCAGACCTGCCGCAAGGCTTTCCAGATGTCAGGCCGATAGGCACCAGAACCCGGGGAAGCTGGAGAAGGTACCTGGCTGGGTTCTGTGATGGCACTGCCTCCACCCAGCAAAGGTATGGGCTCCGGGGGTGGCAGTGACAGCAGAGCCTGAAGACTCTCCCTCGCACCTGCCAAGGTCAGCCCTCCTCACCACCAAGACACAGCAGTACCCCCATGCTCAGAAGATGCTAGGGTGGGCAAGCCCTGGCAGAGCAAGGGTGCTTCATCTCTGAACCATACCAGGTCACTAGCTACTCCAACACCAGACACCTCCTCTCATGTGCAAGAAGTGGGAAGTCTAGAAGTCAAGGTGTTGGCATAGTTGTGTCATTGAAGAAGAAAAGAAAAACAGGGAGGATCCTTCCTGTCTCTTCCCGCTGTGCTTGCCGGCTGGCTCTGGGCATCTCTTGGCTGGCAGCAGCATTGCCACAGTATCTACTTCATCTCACATGGCTGGCTCACTGTCTCCTAGCTTGAGGACCTTGTCATTAGACTCGGGAGCCTACTAGACTTCACCTCCAAATCTTTTGTTATATGGTATGTGAAGGCCATCTTTCCAAATAAGGACATATTTTGAAATCCCAGATGGACAAGGCTTGGTAGACACTATTCTAACCCTCATGTCATTGCTTACTGGCACGTGGAATCCAAAAGGGCAGCGGGGGCTGAGAGTAGAGGCTCCACAGAGGCTGCCCCTGGCTGAGAAGTGGCTTTCCTGTCACTGAAGTATCCCATCGCCCTGCCTAGAGCAGCACCCATGCTGGGCTCTGAGCTGCCCCCATTTCCAGATCAGTTTTCTCATGCCTAGGCCCAAGCAGGGCTTTTTCCATATCCTGCAACAGAGGGCAAGCCTGGTGTCGGGGGTTGTGACAGCCATAGAGAGCCTGTCCTCTGAGTAGGGCCCCTAGTGTTGGCCATAGCCCAGGTGGGAAGAAGTCTTTCTTGGTCCCCTTCTCAAGAGTCCTTGACCACTGTGGGCACTCTCCCAGGCATCTGTCAATGAGCAGCCAGAGGACAGGAGCCAGCCCTTTCCTTGGGACACTTTCCCAGCTCCCCCAAGGGTACTGTTCCCATGGCTGCCTCTGTGTGACTCAGGGATCTGGGCCTTCTAGACTCCCCACTTCACACTCAGGGGTGGGAGTGGTGGCTGTGTGCTCAGCTCCTGGGGCTGTTTGGCACTTAGGGCTTGTTGGGACCCTCGATGTCTGCTTACACATAAGCCTTAAGAAAAGTATGCAAAATGCAATTGGAAGAGTTAAAAAAAATTGTTTATTGAAAGTGTTCATGTTTAATTGTTTGGTCAGTCTTACATACCTATGTCTGTTGATCTATGCTGATTTGATGATGAAAATATGTAATGCAACCATTGTTAAATTTTTTTTGTTTTGAAATTCTGTACTATATATACTCTTGTTGCTTTTTTTTCTATTTTTGTTTCTGCTATTTTTACTCTTAAAAACATAATAGACAAATTTTTAAAAAAGAAAATTATTAGCAACTTTTTAATGAAAAGCATAAAAAAAAGAAAAGTATTTTGTGGACAAGGACAGAAGGCCCAAGGTGAAGAGCTCAGGGATCTTTCTGGCATTGTTTTGCTGTCCCCAACCCAAAGCCAGAGTAGGGGAGGACCCTTCATGTCAAGGAAGGAGCTGTGCCCTGGGTCTCCAAGGCCTGGTGGGAAGTGCCCTGTAGCTAGGTAGCTGTGGGGTGAATGAACCCTTCAATTTCTGCGGTGCTGTGGGAGCAGAATCTTGGTCTTGGGCAGGTCCTTAGGAGGGGAGCCTGGGGTCACCTTGCCCACCCTGGGTGGTAGCTTAAGGACAGGGTATAATTTAAGCAGGCACCACCATCTCCTTTGACTGTGGCAGAGGGCACTGGTGCTATTTGTTACAGGGCTGAAGTAGCATCTCTGACTTCAACACTAGACATTGTATCCCCACCAGCACTTGCCTGAACCCACAAATTCCAGGCATTGCATTGTAGGTGAGGTGATTAGAAGGGCTGCTCTGGAGCTGAAATCCCTCTGATTTCTAGGAAGACGTGCGGCTCCTGTATCTCCTCCCCAGGGCTGATGCAGGGCCAGGCCTGGAGCAGCTGCTGCTGCAAGCAGGTTGTTGGGGGGGCAAGTGTCCAAAAATGGTGTCTTGGGGACTGGGGTGTACCAGCCCTCAGCCACTTGAGCAGAGCTGGGGTTGGAGCAGATAGAGCAAGTGGCGCTGCAGCCATCTTGTACTGTGCCCACCCTGGCCAAGGACAGCTGGTGAAGGGGGCAGCCTGGCCCACTCTGCAGCACCTGTGGAGAGGATGACAGCCTGCAGTGTCTGGTGCTGAGGACCAGCCATGCGGGCTGGCATCTAGCACAGTCTGAGCCCATCTACACGCTGGTGCTCTGAGCAGGTGGGTCTGAAGACACCTGTCTGTGGCTCACACTGCTCCTGGACCTTGCCTTCCTCAAGGAACTCAAGTGCTTACATCAAGGGAGCCAAATTCCAGGTGCCACATGCTGGTAGACAGGCCTGGCCTCCACTGCCACTGGTGGGGCCTCAAACCTCTGCCCATCAGAGCACCCAGCATCCTCAGTGTGGAGTTTTGTCCTTGGTGAGAGGAACTGGCCACACTGTCCATCAGAAGCTCTTCCTCATCTCTAGACTGAGCGTGGCTCTGTGGTGCAAGGTGGTCTTCCTGTCTCAAAGTGCCTGGTACAGGCAGCTCTGCCTCAGTGTGCCCATTGTGGAACAGCTGCTGCCCATCACAGCAGTGTGGACTGGAGGACAGAGCAGGGCACTAATGGTGTAAGGAGCTGCATGTGTCAGAACATTCTCCAGAGTTGGAGGGGAGGGAGCCCCAGGGGCAGGCCCACCTGCTTGCCCACCAGTGACCCTTACCTGTGCAGTTAGGGCTGAGGGCAGTCAGGTGACAGTGGGTGCATTTAGTTGTCCCTGTCCAAAGCCTTCATCCTGGAGTTTTGTTTGTTAGGCATTTTGCTGCAGGGACATTCCTGAATGCCAGTGTGTCCTGACCTGCATACCTTCTCTGTCCTGTGCCAGGTGATGTATCCAACCTCAATCCTGAGTCCTCCTTTGAAGGTACCAACCTGGATGTGGGGAAAATTGTGCTGGCTTTGTACAGTGGTCTCTTTGCCTATGGAGGATGGTAAGTCCCAGAATGTCTGGGGCCCTGACATGTCCAGAAATCCCAAATCTCCAGACCATGCCAGAGAGCAGGTAGAACGGAGTGCAAGAGGTCTCAGAAGAAGCTGAGATGGCCCCTGACCACCTGATGCATGGCCTACAGGGTCAGCCTCTGACTGGCTTCGATAGCTATTGGCCCTCAGGATGGCTACATGAGGACAGAAGTGCCACAGGGCAGACAGGTGGGAGAGGTGTGGAGACCAGGGTGCCCAGAGCAGACATAACCTTGAGAGCCATGCTGTCCCTGTGGCTGCCCATGTACCCTCTCCCTGGTGGCTCTGACCTCTAGGGATCTAGAAGCGTCAACCTTCAGTGCCCACTGGGGGTGGGGGTATGTCAGGCTGTAACTCCACATTCACTTCAGGGATGGGGCCGACGGCCTCTGCAGAGGGCCCATGGGCCAGGCAGTGTGGTGAGCACAGGGTGTTACCACCTACTTTGCTAATACTCAAGGGAGTAATATGTAACAAATGTGTCTGGATTCTAGGAATTACCTGAATTTTGTCACAGAGGAGATGATCAACCCCTACAGGTATGTCCAGACTGACAGTACCCAGGCTTGGCCTGAAACTGGGGGACCCTAGGTCAGGGCCCAAGCTGGCTGGTGAGGTTTGTGACCTGATGGAATCCTGGGGGTGGGACAATATGCCTGGGTAGAGGGTGTGCACACTGCAGGCATCCCTGGGTTCACACCTGGGCAGGCAGTCTGGAAAAGACCATGCTGCAGCTCCCAGAAATTTGAGGCTCCCATGGCTTCAGGTGACAGGGTGGGGACTGAGGGGGCTGTGCAGAGCTGCCAGGGTTCAGACTGGGTGGCCATAATACTCGTGACCCTCATGGTTGCACACAGTACCCTCAGTGGTCGTGAGTCCGTAAGGCCGACATTGCTGAGGTTCACACATTTGTCAACCTCCAACTGCAAGCACCTGTCACTGGTGCTTTCACCATGTGCCTACGAATGAGAGCTCAGATGTGGCGTGAAATGGGGTGGGCCATGGCCCTGGGCTGCGCTCTGATTCATGTCCCTCCCCATGGCTCCCAGAAACCTGCCCTTGGCTATCATCATCTCCTTACCCATCGTCACGCTGGTGTATGTGCTGACCAACCTGGCCTACTTCACTACGCTGTCTACTAAGCAGATGCTATCGTCGGAGGCTGTGGCTGTGGTAAGGCCCAGGGTGCAAGCCTTGCTTTAAGGGCTAGAGTCCTTGTCCTCTGTCTCCTACAGGCAACCACAGAGTGCTCATCAGGACAGCAGGAAGTATAGGGCACCCTTATCTGGCTACCGTTGAAGTCTCTAGGCTTGAAAAGTCACAGGGACCAGGCAGCACCCAGTTGGTGATAAGTCAGTGCTTCCTGGTGTCCTAGGGGTCCATGTCCAGAGATCAAGGGTTAGCAGCCCTGGAGCAACCACACAACTGAGAGTTATAGCAGCATGGCCTTGCTTCTGCAACTGCCCACTGCTCTGGGCCTGTGGCCAAGGCTCATTTAACAAGTGGACGAAGTGTCTCCTATCAGTCAGGACCAGGACAAGGAAGGCAGAGGTCCAACCGCAGATGATCTTTAGCTCTCTGTAGCTGGAGAAGCCTCCTGCAGGGTCGCCAAGTCTCTCAGAGGGTTGGACCCACAGCCAGGGTGTAGGCAGAGCTGCTTGGTGAGTGGTGGGACTGCCTGCCATCAGGCCAAGGCTCACACAGCTGTGTCCCGCAGGATTTCGGGAACTACCACCTGGGAGTCATGTCCTGGATCATCCCAGTCTTTGTGGGCTTGTCCTGCTTTGGCTCGGTCAACGGGTCCCTGTTCACGTCTTCAAGGTGAGCTCACCCCAGGTCCCACAGCCTTTGCTCCACCTTGCTGTGCCTTGAGCGTTGTTAGCTGTCACCAAGCTCAGCTGGTATGGCTGCAGAAAGCAGGACCTTCACCTTCAGTGCAGACCCTGAGGGTGAGGGTGCCCCTGAGCTCCCTCTCTGCACTGAGGAGTTCTGGATGTCTTCATCTTGTGGGGCTGCAGACAGGGCTGACTATGTGCTCTCCACCTACAGGCTATTCTTTGTGGGGTCACGGGAGGGCCATCTGCCCTCAGTCCTCTCTATGATCCACCCTGACCTTCTGACACCTGTGCCGTCCCTTGTGTTCACGGTAAGCCTGCTGAGGGCCCCTGTGCACACACTAGCTCTTGCACACTGATGCCCACATTGTACTGCCCAGAGCAGGTGTATGGCTGGGAAGTGTCTTGGGCATGTGCAATGTGCAGCACAGCCTCCAGGAGACCCAGGAGACCCCAGAGATTCCAGCCGAAGTCTGTAACTCTGTACGTCATCTGTGGCAGCTGCAGAGACAGACGGCCCAAGTTGGTAGCCCCAGGGAGCTGCTGGAACAGGCCTGGGCCCAGCTTTCATTACTGTTGGGGTTTTGGGAAGCTGGGCTCTCCATGGCCTCAGGGCCTCCTGGTGAGCATGAATGGGCAGCCCCTGACTCCTCCTCAGGGCACTGAGTGAGGAGAAATCCTTGTGCACTCCTTGCTGCATCCCCTTTGCCACACTCTGTTGTTGGCCCCCTGGCCCCACCCACCCCCAGCAGCGCACCCCCTCATTCTCCACAGAACCCCTCGGTTTGACCCCCAACTCCTGCCTTTACCTTCCAAGGCCCCAAAGGCTGTCCGTCAGTATCCTTCCTAGGACCAATTCTGGTGTCCCCCTGAGGATCCCCGACCTGTCTCTTTCCAGTGTATCATGACCCTGCTCTATGCCTTCTCCAAAGACATCTTCTCCGTCATTAACTTCTTCAGCTTCTTCAACTGGCTGTGCGTGGCGCTGGCCATCATTGGCATGATCTGGCTCCGCTTCAAGAAGCCTGAGTTGGAGCGACCCATCAAGGTGTGCACCTGGTCCTGGGCCTGCGCAGGGCCACATAGGGCCAGGTGTCCCCAGGAGCCTAGGCATCAGATGGCCCCTCGGCCCTGCCCCTGCCTGGCCTCTGTCTCCCCTCAGCTAACCTAAGTCCCAGTTTTCCTCTGGAGAGGATGGGACAAGATATCACACAAAAAGGCATTAGTAGACAACAGGGGCTCAGCCACAGGGCGATAAGCTCAAGTGCTGGACATGGCCTGTGTGAATTCAGTGGGCCAGAGAGAGCACATGGGAGCTGGCAGCTGGTCCCTCTGGAACCAGGCTGTCACACCAGTGCCCACCATAGGCCTCCTTGTCCTCCATCCAGTGGAACAGGTGAGCCTGGGCCAAGTGAGGTTAGCAGGTAACTTCATGTCCTGGGCCCTACTCCCTGCTGCTGGGCCAGGTGTGTGAGTTTTTAGGTGCCTACAGTGTAAGGCCCCAGGAGAGCCTGGGAGGGAGTGTCTGGCATGTCCAGCAGTGCTTCACCCTTTGTGGGGACTAGCTAGTGCCTACTGCTGCCAGCCAGCAACACAGCCACACTACCTACAGTAAAGGCACCCATGGTCAGTCCCCAGGAACCTGGACCCTACCCTGTTTTCTCCCAGAGTGACTCAAGCCAGCACAGCATAAGCCATCTGCTCCCACCCCCACCCCTTGGTCCCTGTGCTGAGTCTGTGTAAAGCCATACAGGGTGTAGACTTACCTTCCTCTGATCACAGCTGTCATCCTGGGAACACTGAAGGACAGTCAGTGGGGCAGGGGTAGCTGTAAACCTGGGCCCAGTGGGGACTGGGCGGGGGCTATCTGGGGCCCGTGGGCATAGTGGCTGATGCCTGCCTCCTACCCAGGTGAGCCTGGCTCTGCCTGTGTTCTTCACCTTGGCCTGCCTGTTCCTCATTGCCGTGTCCTTCTGGAAGACGCCCTTTGAATGTGGCATCGGCTTCACCATCATTCTCAGTGGCCTTCCTGTCTACTTCTTTGGTGTCTGGTGGAAGAACAAGCCCAAATGGCTCCTGCAAGCCATCTGTGAGTGTCCTGGACTCCATCCCCACCTAGCACCGAGGCTGGCATGCTGGGCAGTGGGGCTTCCTGCTTGGCTTGTGACATGTTGACAGTGCAGGTGGCCCCCATTGGTAGGATCCTGGCTGTCTAGAGCCAGGGTGGTGAAGGGAGTGGACCTGTGGGAAGGGGTGTGTGTCCCTTGGAACCCAAGGCTTTCAGTGTGGGTGTGGGTCCTACCCAGGTGTTCTGCAGGGTGAGGAGTTCCTGCCTCATCTTTTACCATGCTGCTTGGAGCTCTACTTCTGGCTGGCAGATTTGGAGAGACCTTGGGGCAGCCAGTCTGCAGGGTTCTATGAAACCGGTTTCTGTCTTGTGCTACTCTGGACAGTGTGGGCCAGGCTGCAGGGACCTGTCTTTACAGAGACAGCAGCTGAGCTCCCACCCTCCTGGGCCTGGCTCTGGCTCTGGCCAGGTCCACTCTGTGCTCACTCCCACCCTCTCTCTGCAGTTTCTACAACTGTCCTGTGTCAGAAGCTCCTGCAGGTGGTCCCACAGGAGACCTAGTCCAGCCTCCCAGACGCTGCAGCAGTAGAGCACACAGCCATCTTCAGACCACGCCCTCCTCAGAAAAGAAGCTTCCGGGCCCTGAGCTCCATCAGGGCTCAGCCTCCCCTCATCCTCCCATAGGTTCAGCACTCACGGCAGTGGTCAAAACTCTGGTACGAATTCAGTGCTGGAAGATGGACATATATGGCTTCCTGGGCACAAGGAACTTCTGTCACCTCAGCCCTGCTCCTTTGTTTTTGTTTTTAGTTTAGTTTTTCTTTTAACTTAAACTTGGGGTCACCTTGAGACCCCTGTGGTGATTATCTTTTAAAGAGCTGGGGCAGAGAGGCAAGGAGGTAGTGTTTTCTTGCCTAATGCTGTCTGCAGTACAGCATACCTCAAGGGACCAGATTACTGTCACAGGGTGCATGGAACTACTGAGACTCAGATGTCACTATCATGACCACAGATTGCACTGACGGACTAATAGTTCCACAGTGTGCGCTTGGCTCTCCCCACTCCCTCCTTATTCTCGCAGTGCTGGGAGGGACTCCAGCATGTGAGGCAGTGCTCATACTGAGCCACCTCCAGCCCTGTGGCTCTGTATGGTCATAAATGAATGGGAGTTGAGAATGACCCCCCTCAAGATACCAGGTCCACCTGCTAGGGACCGTAGGTGCTATGCAGCAGTCACCAGGGTGGGCAGCCCTGAGTTCCCCACAGCTGTCTCAGTTCCCTGGCAGGACCTGGTCTATGGCCCCCAGATCAGGCCAGGAGAGGTGTCTTCTCACAGGATAGACGGCAGGAACTTCAGGACACCCTTGTGCTATACTCCCGGGGCTATGTCTTGGTCACAGATGACTACCTACATCAGGAAGAGGGGGCAGCTACAGGGGCCACTGTGTACTTAGGTAACTTCAGGTGGGTGGGGCGTGGACAGGTCCTGGTGCCTTTACCCCACCTCACAGGACTGGGAAG
Organism: Myocastor coypus; assembly: GCA_004027025.1. Taxonomy (NCBI): domain Eukaryota; kingdom Metazoa; phylum Chordata; class Mammalia; order Rodentia; family Myocastoridae; genus Myocastor; species Myocastor coypus. The sequence goes on along the minus strand of PVJA010001128.1, from coordinate 2,800 downwards.
CTCAGGGTTTGCAGTGTTGGCTCATCCTGCCTGCCTTCAACCCTCGGGGAGACCCAGCCAACTTGGAAGCCCCTCTCTGCACTGCACTCAGCCAACATAGCCCTGGGGTCTGGTCCTTGGGGGGCATTGATTCAAAGCATCTTGGCAACCCTTTGGTCTGTGTTTTGTCCTAGTATCTTACTAATGGATGGGTACTATGGGTGCCATGCTTATTTATTCCTGACTTCATGAGGGTGTGTGAGCCACTCCAATCCACCCTATTCCTGGAGAGTGACACACGTGGCCAGAGTGTCTTCACTGTTGTTCTCATGGCTAAACTGTTACACTAGCTTGTTAGGGTGGGTAGTGCTATTGTATTGTGGGGTTTGGGTGTTTCCTTTTTTTTTAATAAAGAGAAACTGGAAGCCGGGCATGGTGGCACGTGCCTGTAATCCCAGCACTTGGGAGGCTGAGGCAGGAGGATCAGTGTGAGTTCGAGACCAGCCTGGGCTACAGAAAGGAGCTCAAGGCCAGCCTGAGGTGCATAGTGAGACCCTGTCTCAAAAAGACAAAAAAAAAAAAAGCAATTAGAATTCTGATACTGTTGTGTTCTTTCCTTCTGTACCCACTTCTGCTTGGAGATGCTGTGGGGTTCCTAGGGCCTAGTTCTTACACAGGGTTCTACCTGGGGGTGACCTTCACCATGACCACCCCCCAAGCCCCTGACACCAGTACTGGGACTGGGAAAGGACAAGCAGCCATGGCTGTCTGGGCTGAGTGAGCCTGGAGCTGGCTGACACACTCTAGTCCCTAGGGGAGAAGGTTCAGGGAGGAGGGGCTTTGGCCTGGCAGGGCAGGCAGGGGACACTGGGGCTAACCACACTAGGAGGACTAGGTCAAGGTGAGACCGGGGACAGTGAGAAATGGGGAAGAGGAGCTGGGGAGATAGCTCTGTGGCACAAGTGTCTGCCAGGCAAGTGCAAGGTCATGAGTTCGAACCTTGGTCCCACCAAAAAAAGAAATGGGGAAGATACGGTATGCATCTGTAAACCCACCTGGGAGACTGAGGCAGGAAGGTCACTGACAGTTCCAGGGCCAGCCTCAGTTAAATAGCAAAACTCTGTCTCAAAAAACCCAAACAAACAAAGGACACCCATATCCTTATTTCCACATTTTCCTTGAGTGGTTAGAACCAACTTCAGGGCTGGGGCCTCTGCTAGTAGTTTACATATACTGGAGAAGGACCCGCAAGGCCAGGGCAACTTCAACAGAAACTGCTGAGGCAAAAGTCTGACTCGGTCTTGTGCTCCAGTGCCCCCTGCTGGCCATATAGAATTGGGCTGCTGGAATGGGAGGATCCCTATCAGTGGGTTCTTTCCAATAGGTGGGTGAGGGAAGAACTGAAGCCCCTGGGGAGTACCCCTTGGTATTGCCATCCAGAGGAGGCCCTGAAGTGGTTTGGGTCACCTGGAGCTCAGTCCTACTGAGATGGGTGGAATCAGAGAGCCTGTCTCCTCCCTCCCCTGTCCTTGGCTCCACCCACCCGCTTCTAAGAGATTTAATGATCATCTCAGCCAGGAAGGGCAGGCCCAAATCTTCCAGAGGCAAAAGAAATAACTTGCACAGGTGGTGGCATAGCCTCCCCCTATTCCAAGGGATAATTGAGAATCCGCTGCTTCCTGGGGGAGAAGGCTGGTGTCCAGGGCTGGGACAGTCCCCTTTGTAGGCTGGAGCACCCGATGCCACCTCAGGTAGCTCCAGGTTAGCTTACCTGTTACCCACTGCTGTCCAGACGGCCACACCTGTGTCCCTGCCCTGGGTGCCCCACCTAGGCTTGAGCTATTTAGTGCTGTGCTAGGCTCTTCCAGGGTATGGGTCCCTGCTGCCACCCCCAGCAGCCTAGAAGCTCTTGTGGAGTAGCCCTTCCTGACAAGTAGCCCCAGACTTCCCTGCCCTGTGCTTCCAAGAAAGGCAGAGAAGAGATCCCCACCCTTTGGAGGAAGCATTGTCTGCTAGAACTGCCCCAGAAGAACAGGCCATGGACCCCTGGTCCCACCTCAGCAACATGGAACCAACTCAGCTGGTTTCCTCTCTCCTGTTTCAGCCTGGGCTTCTCCCCTGCTGGGCCACATGGGCATTCTGGGCCATCTGGGCACTGTAGTGACATCCGGCTGTCCCTGCCCTGCCTGTGTGGTATCTGTTGCATGGCAGGATTTGCGGGTCCCAGCTGTACCCTAAGCACTGTCCCTGTCTGCAGCCCTGAGGACAACCCCTCCCCTCTCTACAGGACACAGGACAATGCTCCAGTGCACGGTCACAGCTACCACCTACTCACTCAGAGTCTGTAGAGCAGGGACACTGGTTTTGTTTTTTCCAAGATGTATGGAGCATGAGTGGGCCAGACAAGAATTTAGGGAAGGTTTCAGGGGTTGTGTGGGCCCTCTGTCCATACAAACAGCTCGCCATTGCATGGCACGAAGGGATCTGGGGAGATGAAGTGTCAGCGGGCAAAGCAAGTGCGGGGGCTGGAGAGAGGCTGGGTGGGAGGGGGCAGGAGCCAGGCAGGGGCTTATTATCTCCCTCAGGGCATGCGAGCTGTTTCAGCAGGCGTCAGGCAGGAGATTGTGAAATGAAAAAACAGGATTTATGCAGGAGAAACTTGAAAGGGCTTCTTGGTGGGGAGGGCTGAGTGTTAGATGAAGGTCGCTCCTTCATAGACAAGGAAAGAGGGGGTGTGGGTGCTGATGGAGGCCTGAGGGGACCCTAGTGGGTCCAGGGGTTGGGTCTGCCCAAGATCCAGGGCCAGGAAGGAAGGGGGGGG
>PVJA010001127.1:124516-136197 GCA_004027025.1 Myocastor coypus | reverse complement strand
TGTAGCAATAGATGATAGCTACTTCCAATTTTATTCAAAATGCACCAACTTGAAACCCCTGTGAGAATACTGCCATGCAAATTTACTTTATTAATTAAGCAAATTATGAATCAACCAAAGCCAATTAGCTCTGTAATGCAGTTAAATATATTTCTTTCCAATTTGTGGTCAGCTAATGTTGGTCTGGTTTTAAGTGTGTGTGTGTGTGTTGAGGGTGTGTGTGTACACGTGTGCTCACACACTTACATGTATGCATTGTGTGCAATCTACTCCCCTTTCCCCATGGGAGCCGAATAATGCAACATGTTTCCGTGGTAAAAATGAGAGGTGTTACAAATATCAGCGTGTGTAGAAACATTGAAATTCCGGGGAATGCCAAGGTGGCAGAATGTTGTGTCCTACAGAAAGAAAATGAGGCAGGCAGGAAGGCACGTATGCTAACACATATTTGCTCACAGACACATATACTTGCGGCTTTAAAGGGAATACAGAAAAAATTATGCTGCAGACAATATCTCCATACAAATTTATCACAGCATCTGTCAGCTCCATAATATGTTCATAAACTAGGAGCGCGCATCTTCACAGTATGCTCACTTCGCGTGCCCACTGTTAGCTCCCTTCCCTTGCTGCTTAGCTGGCTGCCGTGGTTCAGCTCGAAGCCTCAGCATCTCCTGTTGCTCAACTGCCAGGTCAAAGTGGGAAGAGGAAATTTAAGTATGTGAAAGGTACAACTTGCGTAAAAAAGAGCAGAAGATGACGCCGTACTTAAATAATTCAACCAAGATGTTTAAAGCTAGATGGAACCACAGAACAATCTCACAGGTAAGCGGCCATAAATGGAGAAGCGATAGAAAGATTTGGGGATTCATTAATGAAGTGTTTCATTCTGGCAAGCAGTCGCTGCCCTCTGTGCCTGACTGGGATTGCTTGCACAGGTGCTTTGACCACTGAGCTAACCCAAAAGGCCCTGGTCATGAAAGTGTTAATGAAAACTCAATAAGAGTTGGACTTAGTGTAAGAAAAGACACAGAACATGCTTGATAAATAGTTTGCTATGTATCCATAAATAAAGATGTGTGAGCTAGTAGAAGCATGTAGACACCATAAATTTCTGTATAAAACATTGTATCCTGTCTTTTTAATATTATTCCTTGTTTTGCATCTGTTATGTGACACAAAGAATTTAGTAGAAACTTTTAGCAGAAGAGATGTTCATACAATTCATATTTTTACTAAGTAATATGAAATGTATTTTGGTAAGTTGTACATCTGCAAAGACTGGACTTCAAAAATGTATCATTAATAAAAATTTACAAGGCTCAAAATCCAAGAAACAATGCTGAAGCTGCACCTTAACATTTTATTTAAAAATAAAAAAAAGACCTATTACAAATCAATATCTGGGGCTGGTTATTACTGAATAAATAGGAACATTTTGGAGGCATTTTCAATGACATAACAGACAAAGGGAAACATTCCTTTCCTGGATCAGCTTTCTATTACCTATGACAATTAGGAAGTGAAGCTTCCATTCCAAAGCAATATCACAGATCTACTTGATAACCAGCAATCCTGGACTCTGACTTCTTTTTATTTAAAATATATATATATATATATATATATATATATATATATATATATATATATATAATTTGGTACAGGGTCTTTTTATGCATCTCGGACTCATATTGATTCTCCTGTCTCAGCCTCCCCAGCACTGGGGTTACAGGTGTGTGGCACCATGCCAAGTTTCTAGCCAGGGATGGAACCCAGGACCTTGTGCATGCCAGGGCAGGTGCTTTGACTGCCAAACTATCTCCCCAGCTGAGAATTAGAATTCTAATTAAATGAGATCAAAATATTTCAGTAGGATAGCAAGAAAATAGAAAGTTCCTCTTCTTATGCTTTTTGAAAAGTTGGGATTTCTTCCAGCTCTTAAAAGAACTACCTTAAGAAACAAATTGGTTTCCTAATGCTATTACTAACCTGATGTCCATTTTATTTAGATTTTCACAGCTGAAAATTAATGGCAGACACTATGCAGGATGTTAAATGCAATGTGCCCCATATTTAAGAAATATACTGTTTGAAACTCTTGTGAAAATATGTTAACCTTGTCCTTTTCTATATCTTTAGAAAAATGACAGAATGCTATATTTCATTAAACTGGCCATGAAAGCAACCCAATATTACCATCATCACAAAGGATTACAATTTCTCATTAATATTATATGTTATATAACTTAAAAGGATTCCAAAAATCGTAGAAAGCTGGAATACTTAGTAGAATTTACTTGATACTTATTAAATAAGCAACATGCATGCTTCCTCTCATAGCAATATTGCCATAATGTATATTTTTGAAGAGTAAGTATTTTTAAAGCACCTAGGAAATGAGAAATATTTTGCAATGATGGAAAAGCATAGGTTATACACAAATATTTGGATTCTATCATAACTCTGATATTTATTTGTATCATAATCTTAGATTATAAAGTCATCCTGATTCTCGAGCTGTGCATTTCTTAAGTAGAAACAACAAGAGTAATCATAATAAAAGCCACTAATAAAGAAATGTTCATTTGTTTCAGACATGTATGGGATGCACTGCATAATTACCCCTGCTTTTTCCAATCATCTTATTTAACACATTTTATTCAAATTTTTAGCAAATGTGAAAATTAACTTTATTATTATTGCTATTATTACTACTACTATTTTAAGTAATTGATATAGGGTCTACAGGGTCTCACTACATAGATTGGCTCCTAGTGATCATCCTGTTTTCAGCCTCCCAACTGGGATTATAGGCATGTGTCACATCGCCAGTCTCAGTCACTGTATCAGTGCTACCTTGGGGCGCAGACAGGCATGGTACTCCAGGGATCTAACCCCAGTTGCTGCTCCTGCACAAGTAGGTATTTCAATCTGCTGAGCTATCTGGCTGGCTCTGGAAATTGACTTTAAGGAGAAAAAGGAAACTAAAATATAAATATTGTGAAACCAGCAAAGTCCTCAAGCATTAAAGGAAATTCTGCTTCACTCAGTAACTGGAATGGCATCGCCCTGAAACAAACGCATGTGCTTTAAATTCTGCTTTCCACAGTTCTCCACCCCTCTCCAGTTTTCTGAGCTATATCTTTTCTCAAACACAGTTCTTCCTTTAATCAAATGCAGAAATTAGCATTAGACGTTTTGATGCGCCTTTTACTGACAGGCATCAATCCTTGCTTCCCTCCGAATGGCCATCAAGGTTTCCCAAGGCTTGGCGTCCCAGCACCAGGCCTCACTGTACTCCCTGGCCTTGAATTCTGCCGCACCACCCTTGTTAGGTCCTAGCACCATTCTGGCCAGATCTCTCAGCGTTTCTCCTGTCTTCAACTTCTCTAACCCCCTGAGAATGCTCCTGAGGATGCTTCTTTTGGGTTCAGTTTTTCTTTGCTACCCTGGAATGGAAGGCAGAGAAATTCTGCACCATTTTTCCACACTGCAGCTCTTCTACGATTCTAAAATAAAATTCTTAAACAGGAAGTATGGACAGTTAGAAAAAGGGAGGCACAGGCGCTTCCTTGCAAGGTCATGGTCAGGGAATAACCAATGTTGCCACAGTTCTTTTTGGCTTGCGTTGTGTCAGATTCTTAGCTTCATCATGTTACCTTGCTTCTCTCTTTCTCTCCATCATTTTGCAAATGAAGCAGTCCAGTTTAGAAAAAGAAGTGTTAAAAGTAGAACAGTTCCTCTTTATCTGTGAGGGACGGGTGTCAAGCTGTTCCATCAATGGCTAATATGACAAAAATATCAAACTATATAATTTCATATATATATATATTTATGCCTGATAAGATTTAATTTATAAATTATACACAATAAGAAAATAAAATACACTGCAATAAAAGTTTTGTGATTAGGTTATCTCTCTCAAAAACAATGGTAAGGTTTCTTCATTGGTTTTATATTTTCAAGATATTTTTTGCAGTTAGAAGTGCAAAAATCAATCTAAATTAATTTTTTCTTCCTCATAATTTCTTGAAAGTATTATGCGTATTATATAATATATATATATATTTTTTTTAAATTTAATATTAGGGAAAAGTCTACATGTGTTCAGGGTCTCACTGCTATATCAGGGTCACAGTTATCTGCCTGCTTACAGACTCCCAAAAGCTGGGATCACAGGCATGCTCCTCCATTCCCAGTCTCACTTGTCCTCTCAGCATGCCCTCGGGGCAGGGCCGGCACAGCAGGTCCAGAGATTAAACCCCAGCCTGCTCTAGCCCCTGTGCCTGCTTGCAGGCACTCTAATCTGCTGAGTTATTTGGCCAGCCCTTATTTTATGTTTTAACAATTTCAGTATACAATTGTTTTCTTTCTTTACTTACAGAAGAATTTTTACCTTTTCACATACATGAAGTACTTCGTGGTTTCTATTTTGGATATCCAAATGGTCTGTAGCAAACTTTTGCTCTATAGAAGAATTTTATGCAGAGTAAGGGTTAGGAAAACACAGCACTGTGATGTGGAGATGCTTACCCAGAAGACAGGGTCTGCTGTACTAACTGCAGTGCATATGACATGATAACCTTAGACAAAAGGCATCCCTGTGCACTCTTAGTGATAGAATGGCAATTCGACTCAGGTGCCACTACTACAAAATTTCTTGTTCTTAGAAAACAAAGCTCTCTCAAGCAATTCTCTTAGAAGAGCAAGGTTTAAGGGTCAGGATAAGAATAGGGGTAACTGCTGGGGAGAGCTCGGCGGTCTAAGCACCTAACTGGCAAGTGCAAGAACTCAGGTTCAATTCTCAGTGTGCATACCATGCCAGGTGGCCACAGAACACTGGGTGCACCATTCAGGCCACCAAAACTGGGTGTGGTGGCCCATGCATGCAACCCCAGTGCTCAGTGAGATTCTGTACCAAATTAATGAATTAATGCTGCTTCTCAAGATACTAATAGATTTATAGATGAAATATATTGATTGAATAGCTTCAAGATATCTATGTTGTCTAGCTTTTGCCTAAGAGTGAGTCTTCATTAAATAAACACATAGGAAATGTACATTTCTAATCATGTATTATTTCAAAGGCATTTTTCCACTTTCCCACTATGCTTCAGAAAATGTTTTGCTTCATTACCCAAATACCTTTAATGATACGGTAAGCAAAATTATGCACAATAAAACTAAGCACTAGGAATTTTAGAGCTTACAGTGTGAATTTTTAAAGTCATTACCTACTCTACCATTATAAATAATCATCATCAACTGCGTGAAATCACAAAATTTCTGCAGTGCCAAGAACACATTTATCAGGAAAACTAGAGTTGTTTTCTATGTGGAACACATGAGATTTGCAAAATTATTATTAATCCCCGAAGGGCACCCTGCACACAATCAGTGGCAAACAGAGCCTTTTACTACAGAAAATCAAAAGTCTCTTTATGATTAACTATATGGAGAGATTGGAGCTCACACCGTCACCTCAGCAAAAGGTAATTCTAGAAAGTAATTCATAATTTCACATTTTTATATGTAAATAATTGTCCTAGAATCACAATTAAATGAGATGTGTAAGGTTCCAAATATTGTGCAGCTTGCCATTTCAAAATAATTAAAGTTACAGTATGCAAGGTTGAAAGTTGTTTCTGTTTTTATTGTATCTTTATCTCTAAAGAAAAGGAAATCACTTTCTTAGAAAAAAGTCTCTTATTCTAGGAAGATACTCAGTGAACCTTTTCTGCCCCTTCTTTCTCTCAGGGCTCCAGCCTAGATAAAATCATCCTTCTCTTTCCTTGGAAGTAAATGTAGGAATACAACTCTGGGTTCTAAAGACAAATGAATGTGATCTCCTAGATGATCACACAAACAAGTAAATGTACAAACCAGCAAATACATGCATGTCACTCTTTTTATTCTTGTCTCCTGCAGAATTGAAAGACACTCTGAAGGACTAGGTGACCCTGAAAGAAGTTCAGCCCATCTTCTAACACCAACTCTGCACTGTTATATATTAAAAGAGGTGATGGCTATTAAATATATTAATACAATTTAGGGGATGTTTACTATATTTGTCCTATGTTGACAAATAATATGCCAGGATAGTTTTACAAAAGAATGTAATACTTTTATAAGGACTTTCCATAGCCCAGTTTGAAAAGATGATTTCTCCAAAGAATTCAGAAATGGAGAACTTGATTAAGTGAACTTCTCCAGGTGGTGATGCTTTTAGTTCCTGGTCTTTACACCATACATTTGCCTAGGGGCTGCATGAGCCCACTAGAGACAAAATTGAACTCGCCTTCATGAACTAGTGATGTTAACAGCCAGCACTTTGGGCCCTGTGCCACTAGAGACCCTCTGCCCATTGTACAATCACACAAAACTCTCCAATAGAAATAAATATTTCCCTTTCTATGGAAGGTTCGGCTTTAAGACTCATTAAAATGTTTGAATTATTTACCTTTTGTGGTCCCAAGATAGTTTCAGAAGGTGTTGATTTTAGCTTTAAATGGGAGTATAGGCCATATTTTTTCTGAAGCATACAAGTATAATCCATGAATTCTACCACTCGAAAGGCAAAATAAAGAGAAGAGAGAAAAAGTGAATCAATTTAGGTGAGAAACTGCACAGTCACCAGGTAGGAGTCAGTGCAAACCTGATCACACACGCATTTCATGGTGTGAATCTACACAGTTCTGAATTAGTCAAGCGAATGGCCAGTGTTGCTCTGAACAGTCATAATGAAGCGGGACTGCGTTTGTGGTAATGCAAATGGAATTCCACTATTAATTTAGTAAGCCAAGATTGCGGGGTGTTTTTGCTTGTGCCACTTTACCACAAAGGGTTTAGGCTCTGAATCCACATCCTACAGAACACCTCCCCTCAAGTACTTCCCTGGCTTTTTAATTGTTTTCTGTGTGCTGAAAGCCAACACTGGATGCTGAATAAAGCTCAAAAGGACTTCACAGCCAAGGTAACACCCAAGTGCACTGCTAAATATGTGCGAGAAGTTCATTCGCCTACAGCAGTTTCAAAGCTGCTCTTGTATCCAGCATCTCTAAATTCTTTACAGTACACACAGACTCACACATTTTGAGATCAAATTCAAATAGTCAAAGGGAAACATTTAATGCTCTCCAATCTGTCATCCCTGAATGGTAGAATCCTCACTACGAGATTTCATTCATTCCAACTTGTTCCTGGGTGCCACCCTTTCTCTGACTCTCACTTTTTGTCAATGACAAAATGAAACCCGTACATTAGCAATTAAGGTAGCTTTCCTATGCATTTCTACAGGCTGCACAAAAGGAATCTGGCTAAGGAATTCTTTTTTATAGAGTTTTTACATACATATGCATTTCTGCTTCTGTTTTTAAAATAACACCGAACCACAAATTTTTTTCTTCTCTTAGTAACAGTTTATTTTGCTTCGTTCAGTGATTTATTTTCAAGAAGAAATTTTAAAATTCTAGTTATAATTTTATCTTCCTTCACTGGGCCTTTACCAGAACATCTTTTCCTAGTTTCCTCACTCCAAGCACACAGTGTACTTCCAACTGGTTCTAGGTATGTAACAATTACATTACTCTGATTGTGTGTGTGTGTGTTTGTGTGTGCGTGTACACATGTGTGTGTGATTAATAGCTCATTTCTTTAGGTAATTATTGAGGCCCATAAAAGTAGACACCCCTTGAATCTGTGTTTATTATTTTATCTGCTATCCAAAAAACATATGACTTCACTTAAACACTGAGCACCATTTGATTGTCTAAATAAATGACATGTGACCATGCTTATGGAATTTTAAAAACTCACTTCTTATAAGAGTAAATATAAATCTAGAAAATCTTAAGATGGCTCAGGTTTATAGTTACATGGTAATTTGTTTGATAATGGCCTCACCCATGTGTTTCATAAATAGTTTAACACACATAACTATATGCGTTTTAAGTCCTTCTCTCCTCAGATCAGATCCTCCAACTAGAAAGTGTGATTAGCAGTCGTGAATGTTTACCTATAAGTCAAATGTTTTTGGCACAGGGTCTCACTGCACAGCTTGGAGTCCTTTCTTCGCCTTCTCAGCACGGGGATTCCAGGCATGCACCACTAGGCCCAATTTCAGTGGCCAGCATGGCATGTAGTAATAAGAATCAAATTCTGGCCTTTGGGCTCTCCAGGCAAACCCTTAGATCACACAGCTATCCCTCAGCTTGTAAGTCAAATTTTTAATACTAAATTAAATGTTGCACATACGCTCACATTTCCCCAAACATATTTATTTCTTTGCAGTCTTATCAATAGTTTGTATCGTGGCTATATTTTAAACTTGTTTCTTGAATAGAGGAAACCAGAATTACATATATTTTGGTCTTTCCTCACATTTTTTGTTTTTTCCTGGGTTGTTGAAATCTAAAGTATATGAGGACTTCATCTTCAAACCCTACTGTTGCCTTGTTATAAAGTTGATATGAAACAAGTAAGCTATCAAGAAATAACTCTTAAAAGCCCAGAGAAGCAGATAATCACTTCGAAGTCTCCCCTTCTACTCACAAGATGCTTCAGGTTACTTAATGGAAGTTTGAGTTCTAGATAGTGGCAGATTTGACTTCACATTGTTAATTCTGCCAAAACATAAACATGCCTGACTTAGAGGGCTTTTACTCAACACCCTGTAGAAATGCAAAGCACAACGGGTACAGAATCAGGACTTTGCTTTAACTGGTAGGATCGTAAATGACAAAATCAACTAAAAGCATAATCAATGACCGGTGGAATAGCTCAGCGGACTAAGAACTTGCTTAGGTTAGCACAGGGGCCAGGGTTCGATTCCTGGCACTTCGTTGTGCACCAAACCCGCCCTCAGGTGAGTTGAGACCATGATAGAGTCTGGGCGTGGTGGCGCATGCCTGTAATCCTAGCACTAGGGAGGCAGAAATCAAGAGGATCGATATGAGTCTGGTCCGCGTAGTGAGACCTTGTACAAAAAACAAACAAACAAAAAAACTAAAATCATAATTAGATGTCATCGTGTATTCCTGAAGTGAAGGGCGGTAAGTGGTTTCATGAAATAGAGAAAGATGCATGGTAGGCAATTTGAAGCTAAAACATATTAGAGGAAATACTGGTAGTAATAAGAAGCAGACAAAATAACACAGCCTTACCTGGTAACCTGAGCAACTACTTTAAAGACAACAAGGTGCAATAAAGCAACCGTTGCTAAATTTTTATCACCTTGTTTTGAAATTCTGTATTGCTTTCCTTCTTATTTCTTATTTTCCTTAAAATAAAAGTAATACAACTTAGAATATTATTCTACATAAATATGGTTCTTCTCTACTTAAAATTCTAAGGTCAGTGAGCTTGGCTTTCTTACTAGAAATTTTTCACACATCTCATTGGTGAATATTTCTTTTATTGACTCAGCTGAATTAGGAGTAAAAGTGAGATAACTGATAGTATAGGAAGAAATTGAAGTCAGGTTAAGTACGTCAGAATTTTGTAGAAAACATTTTCATTATCCTGTCAATCACAGCCTGTGATAATCTTCTTTCCTAGCCTTTTCTGAAAGTTAATTAAGATTTCCAAATATTCATAAGAATGAAAAATGCCAAAGGTTTAAAAACTAAATTTTCATGCTTTGATGTTACAAATCTGGGAATTATTAAAAACTGTCTAATTTCTAATTAAAATAAAATTAAAACTGACTTTGAGTTATTCAGGTAAATGGAAAGTTTTATGGCTGTAATACTGTTGGATAGAAACACCACTGTTCTCTGTTTTGGAAGAAAAGCAAAGTTTCTTTTATTGGTAGTAACACTTTCTCTCTGCTACAGCTATGTGCTTGCTAAATGCTGGTAATCATTGTTAAAGATTAAAGCAATGTAGCCTTAACTTGAAAGGCTATTGTTTGTTCACTCCTTATTCTTCTTATTCTGAGTATTATTTTAACTTCAGTTTTCTCCTATGTTGTTTTCAATACAGCAACAGTCAAAGAGACCATATTGCTTTTATTATCCAGCCTCTGTTGCTCCTGGGTGGTGATAGCCATAGCAGTGGCGGTGGTGGTGATGGTGATGGTGATGGTGTGTGTGTGTGTGTGTGTGTACACGCACACACGTGCTCACACCTGCGCATACGCATCCTATATGGAAGTGCTCAACCCATAAGTTTCAAGTATTGGTAAGGAAATAACTAATATTTCTAATTCTTTTCCTGTATTCAGGGTATGCTTATTCCATCAAAAAGTGATTCTGAGAGGTTGATATGCATAGTGTGCCATGAAAGGGTTACTTCTTCCCATACCTGTGAGACCTGTGTGTGGTGAATGAACACAGCCAACAAGATCATTGTTTGTGTTGATCTTGCCCTATGCCTTCTACCGAAACAGGATGTACAATAGGCCGCTAAATGTTGATTTAAAATATCAATAACTCATAGAATTCAGTTCTGTGTTACCATTTAAATTATCTCCTGTTTAATCTAGTAAAAGATAGAATTGAATTCAGAGGTTAGAGAGGCAGTAAGATTCATTCTTCCTATGGCAGATAGGTGTATGGTGTCTGTCATTGATGGATCTTAGAGCTGACCAACTGGCCCTGCTTCTGCCTTACTATATGGCCATGAACCTAGGCACTATTTAAAGTGGACACACAAGCCGGGCGTGGTGGCTCACGCCTGTAATCCCAGCACTTGGGAGGCTGAGGCAGGAGGATTGGTGCGAGTTCGAGACCAGCCTGGGCTACAAAAGTGAGCGCAGGACCAGCCTCAACTGCATAGCGAGACCCTGTCTCAAAAAGACAAAAAAAATAAAAAAAAATAAATAAAAATAAAAAATAAAGTAGACACACATATTGATGAAGTAAATCTACTTTCCGTAGTCATTTATAAGACCATAAAGCTGTAAAAGAAAAAGTACAAACATTCTCTCTGCTTCTCATTGCCTGCCTGCCTGCCTGCCTGCCTGCCTGTCTGTCTGTCTGTCTGTCTGTCTGTCTGTTTCTACTTCTCTTTCTGTCTCTCTCTGTCTCTGTCTCTCACACACACAAAAAAGCACATGTGTGCACACACACACACACAATCTTCCTATTCAAATATTCCATAAAATAAACTTTATCCACAATTAATTGCTTTGAAATACTGTACTTGGAGAATTTATGTAAAATATTTCTCCAACTAAATTATTCAAAACATAATTTTTCTGCTCAGTTTTGAATAAATAGATGAAAAATAATCTCCCTAAATACTCCTAGTCTTACTGTGGCATTCCTTCTGAGAGCTCCCTTCCTCTGAGGAAGAAAAAAAAATATACAGCACTGCATGATTCCAAGGGCAGCATTTTCATAGTTTCACAGTAGTTCTAAAGTTATTCAAAATGCAACTGGTGGCTGAGAGCACCTCCCTCTCCACTGTCTGAAGCATGTAATCATCTATTAAAGCAACTGTCCTTTCAGTCACTTGCTTTGCAAAAATCCCATATTCAGTTGTATATGTATAGAGCTTCCTGTCAATTTTAATAGACAAATTATTCAAAAATACCCAAAATAGTGTCCTAAAATGCAACTCCTAATCACTGCATCTATAAAGTTTTTTTTTTTTTTTTTTTTTTTTTTTTTTTTTTTTTTTTTTTTTTTTTTTTTTTTTTTTTTTTTTTTTTTTTTTTTTTTTTTTTTTTTTTTTTTTTT